>BQNB010086006.1:6724-28308 GCA_026074375.1 Tanacetum coccineum | reverse complement strand
AATTTTCCTCCCTTGTTTGGATGCATCCTCCTAATCACCCAAACTAGCTTCATCAGAGGAAATCACTCTTGCAGATTTACCAACCTTGTATAATCTTTTGAGCTTGTGAGTTCTTAACCCCCTTATCTTCTCTAACTTCTTGACTCTCAGTTTCAAACTTGTAATCTCCTGAGCTTGAGCAATCTTTGTATTCTCCAGGTCAAGGACTATTTGTTGCAATTTGGTACAAAATTCCATCAATTCATTGAGTTTCAGTCTATCCTCATCACTTCGAGGTGTGTTAACTCCTGCGAGCAGTGAATCATTAGATGTTTTAGACATATTCTCAAACCTAGTTCGAGCAATTGTGTCCCCCATGGTGTCTTGGCGCCTAGGACCACTACCTGAACTAGTTCCTAAGGAACTTGGTTCATTAAGTGTTGCCTTGGATCGAGTCTTATCTATGTTACCACTGTCCTGCTCTGCTTCTAAGCTAGAAGCAGTAGTGGCAGCCCTCACCAAACTGTCATCCATCTCCTCATTGACAGCCTCATCTACAACATTGTTTGTAGGACCACTAGGTTGAGGTACCTTAGTGTCCTTTCTCTTTGGCCTTCTTGATCTTTGTTTTAGTTGAGGTTGAGATGTTGATGGTTGAATAATGGTGGGTGTGTGTTGGGGATCAGTGTGCATTGCTGAACCTTCACCCTATTCTTGTTGAGCTTGTACCATCATTGTAGGAAATAAGGGTGTGTCCCTTCCAGAAAAACATTTCCCTACCCTTCTCATGTTTCTAAAAACTTCTTAGTATGAGAGGGTGTAACATAATTCTCTTGTGACTTTGCATCCCTTCAAGTTGTTTATCCAAAAAGACTTACACAAACCTTAGATACATCAAGAATTTACCAGCATGATCATGTTTATTTCACCTTACTTTCTAATACATGTACTTTAAATGTTGAACTTTTGGTTTTGTTTTTTTTTTTTTTTTTTTTTTTTTTATAGTCTGGGCAGATAATGGCAGAAGCCATTAGTGCTACTAAACTCATTCCATGCTGTTGTCTTAGAACTAGACATTGAATATGGTATGAATAAGGATTTATAAATGAGAGAAAAGACATGGGACTCCCCCCTATAGTATGTAAGCTTTTGTGAAAGTTTTTATACCATCCTTGTAAGTTCTTCAAAAATGGTAGCATTTGGCAAGCAATATACCTTTCTTATCATTCAGTTGAAGGTCACGTCTAACAGATGCTTCAGTAACATTTATCTTCTTCACATCACTAGGCTTGTTAACTTGTACTTCCCCATTGTGGTGACAGTTTTACCTGGGCAGTAGCTAGAATTGTTACAATATACGATGTTTTTATAGTATGATTGATCGTTAGTGCATGTTTGATAAGGTTTGCATTTAAAAAATCCACTATCTACTCAAACCCTTCACTGTCACCAGGTTTAGACAAAAATTTGACCAAATTGTGAGTATCAACAAACTATAGGGTCGTCATTGTGTTGGGTTTTGATGATGAATGATGAAATTGAGTTAGGGTTTGTGATTAGAGAGTATATGATTGAATGAAATCGATTAAATGAGTGAATGAAACCCTTAATCGAAGTATTTATGAAAATACCCTCAACAGCATTAATGTTCACCATCAGTTGTAAGTTATGACTTGGCAAACATTACACTTTTCATACAGAGTTGTAAGTTTATGCCTAACAGCATTAAGTTTCAACAGCAGTAGTAAGTTATGCCTAGCAGCATTAACTTTCAACAGTTGTTGGGAATTATATTTGAGTTGATAAGACAAAACACGAATGAAACAAGATGGAAACAAAAGGACCAAAGTCGTCATTGTGGGATTCTTCAAGATGTAGAAGAAAATAAAGATTTGGTCAAAAAGAGATAAAGATGAAGAGATAAAGATGAATAATTAATTGATTCTCTCATTAATATCTTTTATTAGTTTTCATGTAAGCCTTGACTCCTTATGCTATAAAAGGAGGTCCAGGCATATAGTTTTATTCATCCAGAAAAGTGTGTGTTCTCAATGAGAGTCGACTAAAAAGAAATTGTGTGTGTACACGTTAGTGTTGTAAGATTGTTGTAGACGTCTATAGATTAGCCTCAAGGATTGTAAATCCTCGTTACTAGTTAGAGTAACCGATCTATTCTGATCAAATAGTATTTGGGGATGTTGATTAATAATATTAAAACCTTGTTTGATAACTTATTGTTCTTTATTATTCCGCTGCGTATATAAGTTATCTGTAAAACTAATCCTAGATGGGCTAAACGATTTTTAACAATTAGTATCAGAGCCTGGTGGCTCGTGATATCTAGGATCTTACAAGGTTTTATTTGTGTCTTTTTTTTTGTTTTCTGTTAAAGGCGAATTTAATAAAACTAGGGTTTTGAAAGAAACCCTATTCATAAAACAAAAAAAAGATATTAGTATGGTGTACACAACAAGGCAACATAGAAAGTTATGTAAAAAAGTTGGCAACAGCAAGTTGCGTGACATGTACTTAGTTTCATGTTTCTGGTTATCAAGGGATGTTGTGCTTATCAGAAGTTTGATTATATATGCGAGTTTCTTGGTGATAGTGAGATAGAAGTTGTGACAAGATGAAGCAGCTTATCTGTTCTATTATAAAGATTCTTGTGTTCGATACTTGATTAGGAGAAAATTTTGTAGGGTTTTCATTGAAAAACAAAGTCATCGTCTACAGGTTTTAGTGAAGTTGATGCTGTTAAAGGTTAGAATGAATAGAAGCAGGTATAAAAGGTAGTGATGTGTTGTAAAGTCGTTAAATGTCTGTTTCTGATGTCGTGACAAGGAGAAGGAGGTACATTGGTATGGTTCATGTGTTTATACTACATGTTGGTTAATACTGCTCACAAAGGAACTTAGTACTGCTCATTAATGCTGCTGTCATGGAAAGCGTTTGTTGTTGGGTTTGGTTTGCTAGTTCGTGGATCTGCTTGTTGAACAGCGAACCAAGTAAACCCTAATTTATTTTTAGGGTTTGTGCTTTATTGTCATGGGTTTCGATGGGTATTACTAATGCTACTGGTAAGTAATATTTGCCATACTGAGTTGCTCGTTTACATTTGTGTAACTGAATAGTAGTTTATACTTGATAGAAGAATATGTATTGATGATATGAACATGTGATACAAAACGATTAAAAACCCTTACTAAGTCACTTAAACCTATGATTTGTGGCTGTTTCAAATCACATGTATATTTCGTTTTACGGTTGTCTTAAAGGCGTACTTAAGTGGTCACAATCTTTTATTTTTGGCTGAATGATAAGTCGACAAAGTCAGAAGTTTATATGGGTTACGCTATTCTAATGGGCCGATATGATAACAAAAATTTTGGGTTGATTCGTCATTTGGGCCTGTTGTTGATCCAATTAAGTTTGTTTGCTCGTTCAAAGTTATTGTTTATATTGTCCAGTGACAGCTTAGCAACTGATTAATGACGGAAAAAGGGTCGCTAAATACCATGGGAGGAAGGAGTACACAGATTCGTGACAGATTAGCAACAATCTTATGACGGAAAAAGTGTTGCTAATTGCATACTTTGTTAGTAATGTTGTTTGGTATTTTAATACTGTTCGATGTTTGTTTATATTGTCATAGGTATTTGTACTGTACTAGTGGTATCAAGAAAAGGGACTTTATACTGTCTGTTTGACGATATCAGCTCAATTCATGGATTTTTATTTGGTTATTACAAAATCTGTGACACCGGACAGATTGTTTTGTTTTCGAATTGAATTGATTAGTTCAACATAGAATGTAAGCTTCTGTGAAAGTTTTTCATACCCCATCCTTGTAAGTTCTTCAAAAATGGTAGCATTTGGCAAGTAATCCATACCTTCCTTATCATTCAGTTGAAGGTCACGTCTAACAGATGCTTCAGTAACAATTATCTTCTTCCTATCCAATAGGGCTTGTTACTGTACTTCCCCATTGATAGTTTTTACCTTGACAGTAGCCCATAATTGTTCAATACATGAAGTATAGATCGTAGGATTAACCGTTAGTGTATACTTGATAGTGTGTGCATTAAGAAAATCCACTATATGCTCAAACCCTTTACTTTTAGCGGGTTTAGCCAAAAACGCAACCAAATTGTAAGTATCAACAAACTGTAGGGTCGTCATTGTGTTGGGTTTTGATGAATGATGAAAGTGAGTTAGGGTTTGTGATTAGAGAGTATACTATTGAATGAAATCGATTAAATGTGTTAATGAAACCCTTAATTGAAGTATTTATGAAACTACCCTCAACAGTATTAACGTTCACCAATAGTTGTAAGTTATGCCTAGCAACATTAACTTTCAACAGCAGTAGTAAGTTTATGCCTAACATCATTAACTTAAAATCACCAACATTAACTCTAATTCTATTCTAATCAGCTTTTCCATCATCAAATTAACATTTTAGCTCACAAAAACTCTTCGTCTGTTTTTGATTTCTCTCAATTCTTTTTACTCACAATTCTCTCTTTCTGTTTTTAAACAACTCTTTTTCTGTTTTTTAACTCGCAAATTCTCTTAATTCTTTTACTCACCAAATCACTCTTTCTGTTTTTGCACATCTCTCTTTCTGTTTTTATTCTCACCAACTCTCTTAATTCTTTTACTTATAATTTTTACAATGTTAATTATACCAGCAGTATTAAGTATAACTAACAGCATTAACTTAGCAGTATTAAGTATAACTAGCAGCACTAATTATACTTAACAGCAAAAACTTTTAATGACATGAATAACAGTACTAATTCATACAAAATTCTACAAAAACATAAAGAGATTAAAGATTTTAGAGATTTAACATTCCAATACTAGTAATCAAATATTGAAATCTACTTACATCAAAAGCTTTTGTAAGCAAATCTGTAACATTTTTGTTAGTATGGATTTTGACCATTTGAATCAATTTCTTTTCACTGCAATCTCTAATGAAATGATGTCTGATCTCTATTTGCTTTGTTTTTGAATGAAAAACAGGATTTTTAATTATGCAAACAGTACTGTTATTATCAATAAAGATTTTGGTACGCAAGAAATTGTACCTATAATCAAGTAATTGATTCTGAATCCAAAGCACTTATCCACAACAACTTGAAGCAGCTACATATTCAGCTTCTGTTGTAGAATTTGCAACCACAGTTTGTTTCTTGCACTGCCATGAAATCAATCTACTTCCAAGAAATTGACAACCTCCTGTTGTAGACTTCCTATCCAAGCTTGCTCCAGCATAATCACTAAAGATCCTTTTTACAGCATGAAGATGTGAAATCTTTGGGTTGACTTGGTATCTTGCACAAGCACACACTGCAAACATAATATCAGGTCTTGAAGAAGTAAGATACATCAATGAACCCATCATTGATCTATATAAATGAACATCCATTTCTTCACCATCTTCATCCTTGAGCAAAAGCTTTTGAGTTTCCATAGGTGTGCTTGCTGTCTTGACATCAGTAAAACCAATTTTTTTCAAAATCTCAGTCACATACTTGTCTTGACTGATAAAAATCCCATCCTTCTTCTGCTTTACTTGCAGTCCTAAAAAGAATATGAGTTCACCCATAGAACTCATCTGAAACTTCTTATGCGTCATCTTCTCAAACTTAGTGCATAATGATCTTTGTAGAGCCAAAAATGATATCATCTACATACACTTGAACTAATAGAATATCACCTTTGTCCCTTCTGATAAACAAAGTCTTGTCTATCTTTCCTCTCTGAAACCCATTGTCCAACAAATAAGTTGACAAGGTTTCATACCAAGCTCCAGGAGCTTGATGCAGTCCATAAAGTGCCTTTTCTACTTTGTATACTCTGCCAAGGAAGTCTGGATCTTCAAATCCTAGTGGTTGACAAACATAGACTTCCTCTTCAATCTTCTTATAAAGAAAAGCACTCTTGACATCCATCTGGTACATCACAAAGTCTTTAAATGAGGCATAGGCTAAGAATAGCCTAATTGCTTCAATTTTGGCAACAGGAGCAAAGACTTCATCATATTCAATCCCTTCTTCTTGTGTGTACCTTTGTGCAACCAATCTTGCTTTATTTTAATCACTATTCCTCTTTCATCCTTTTTATTCCTGAAAACCCATTTAGTCCCAATAGCCCTTTTTCCATTTGGTAACTCCACCAAAGTCCAAACTTCTTGTAACTTGAATTGTAGAAGCTCTTCCTGCATAGCCTCTATCCAGCTTGGATCCTTCAATGCATGAATTACCTTTTTGGGTTCTTCTTGTGATAAAAATCAAGCAAACAAGCAATTTTGAAAGTCTTTATGGTTTGTTCTTTGCTGAACAGAACTAAACAAACCATGTTCTTCCAAATTCTTTGTCATTCTTCTTGTTTGAGGTGCTGAATTCAAGTCTCCAATAATTTGTTCAACTGGATGATCTTTGTGTATTCTTGTAGTTGGAATAGGACTGACAGGCATAAATGCATCCAAATTGTTCATGTCAGCCTCTGCACCAACATCTTCATCATCATCTGAATAAACAATATCTTCCAATTCAGGCATATTTGGATCATCTAGAAGTTCAATGCTTGTTTTTGCACCAACATCATTAACATCATTTGTACTAGCAGCATTAACAGTGTTAGTGCTGTTAACATTATCCTCCTTCTCTTGATCATAACTTTCACTATCTTTACTTGAATCACCACCTTCTTTTCCTGGTTCTTAAGTAACCTTCTTTTCATCATCTCCTGAAGGTTTGAATCCAGCATCAGGAGAACTCTTTGAATTTTGAGAGACTGGTGGATCAGTAGTCCATAATGGTAGCAGAATGTAATCTTTTCCATGTACTGTCTCTATTCTAGCTTTACCTGTATCATCACATGCTTTTGTACCTGCATTACCATTAGACTGATTTCCTGTAATATCTGGCTTATAATTCATTGACTTTGTTAGTGCATCAATATCAAAAAGTCAATTTGGTCCACTTCCTGCAATATTAGGTGTATTCTCACTAAACTGGACATGCAGGTTCTCTTCAACTATCCTAGTTCTACTATTGAATACTCTAAATGCTTTACTATTGATTGAGTACCCAACAAAGAATCCTTCATCAGCCTTACCATCAAACTTGCCTAAGTGATCTATGGTATTGAGAATTGTAACAGGACACCCAAATGGTCTTATAAAGCCTAGACCTGGTTTTCTACCAAGAAAAAGTTCATAAGGGGTCTTGTTATTAGTCTTAGTTACTAATACCCTATTTTGCACATAGCAAGTAGTATTAACTTCTTCAGCCCAAAAAGTAGTAGGTAGCTTAGAATCAGCTAGCATTGTCCTAGCAGCCTCAATTAGTGTTCTATTTTTCCTCTCAGCTACTCCATTTTGTTGAGGAGTTCTAGCTACACTAAATTCTCTCTTAATACCTTTTCTCTCACAAAACTGATTCATCTCCTTATTCTTGAACTCAGTTCCATTGTCACACCTAATTACCTTAACCCTTTGATCTATTAGATTTTCTACTCCAGTTATAAAGGACTTAAGAATGCCACTAGTCTCATCCTTAGTAGCTAGAAAGAAAACCCAACTAAACCTACTGTAATCATCTGTGACAACTAGGCAATACATCTTTTTCATTAAGCTTTTTACAAATGTTGGACCAAACAAATCCATGTGCAACATATGTAAAGGTTGGCTGATTGAACTTACTGTTTTGGACTTACAAGAAGCTCTATGTTGCTTTCCCTTTTGACAAGCAACACAGGTTTGATTATTTTCAAAAAGTTTTGAAGGTAAACCTCTTACAAGATTTCCCTTAACCAGTTTATTCATAGTTTTGAAATTTATGTGTCCAAGCCTCCTATGCCAAAGTTTAGATTCATCAGATGTGGCTTTTGCAAAGAGACAAGTTAGACCTCCTTTAGGAACAATATTCTTTAAATCAACACTATACATATTGTTCTTTCTAGGAACTTTAAGTAAAACTTGACTTTCATCAGTTAACTTAAAGTTTGGAGATAAAACAATACATTCAGTGTCATTAAAGAGAACACTATTCTTTTTGTCACACATTTGTGAGACACTAAAGAGGTTAAACTTTAACTCTCTTACAAAATACACATTCTCAAAATCTAAATTACCAGTTTTGATTGTACCTCTGCGATTTTCCTCCTTTGGGTCGGTTACCTAAACAGGCAACATATACTCATTCATTTTCTTCAATCTGTAACGATACGGACATGTTCCCTGTTATGTGCCTTGAGCATCCACTTTTAATTACTCCTTTCTCTTGCAAATATTACTGTGGATTGCTCTGCACATAAGGTAAGAAAGTCGGTCTCTTTTGGGGACCCAAGCCATTACTGACTTGGATCTGCCTTGTGCATCAATATAATCAAATCTTTTAAATTTCATTAATGCACTGTTGTGTTTGGAAACATGGTCTAAAATTGTTTGCTTTAGTCTCCAAACCCAACAAGCTGAGGCCCTAACAGTATTTACATCGTTTCCCTTAACAGCATTAAATATTGCTTTTGGACTAGCAGTATTAACATTTTTATCCTTAAACTTGTAGTATCCCATATGATTAAAATTAATTGTTTTTATATGTTGTTTTGTTGTTCACTCGGGCCATTAACTGTTGACATGTTTTATTTTAAAAACATTTGTCATTGTCTTACAATATTGCATTGTTGTTTTGGGTTGAGCGTTGTTAGTACTAAAGGTCTAGCAGTTTAAAGGTTTTGTAGTTCGTAAGTGTACTAGCTCTGACATTCATTATATTGCTCTTGGCCCTAGTTCCTTTTTAGGTCTGGGGTTGAGGTCATTCTAAATAATATTTAGTTATTCACCCTTTGAGAATAGTTCCACACTAGTTTTACCACCTTTTTATTATTAAATTGTCTCTGATGGTTATCACAATCATACTATAGGTGATCAAAACTTCCACATACATAGCAAGCTTTGTTAATCATCTCAAAATTACTTCCTAATTTTTGAGACATCATGTAATTCTAGTTTCTTTGGTTTCCTCTAGGACTATGCGTGTTCAGCTTATTTTGATTGCCTTGTTTAACAGTTGTTTTTCTAGGAGATTTTACTTGCTCTTTAGATTTAACAAAATTTATTTTAGCAAAACTAGACTTAACTGTTTTCTTTTCATTCTTGTCCTGAGGCACATTTTCTTCCTTACTATCAGACACTCAATCCTTAATAATTAGAGCACCATTGTTCTTCCTAACAATCTTAGGTTTGTCTACACAAGCCTTAGCTTCACTGTTCACAACTACAGGCTTCATAACTACAGGCTCACTTGCAAACTCTTCTAAGCCAGTAAATGACAAATCAGGTTTTAGAGGCATAAAGTTTCCTGTATAGGGAGGTGGAATTGCATTATACCCTAAACATGTTTTGCACTTATCAACTATCTGACAGTCTATTAGTTTGCTTAAGTTTTTAGATGAATTCTCAAAATTTTCTACTGTTAACTAAATTTCATCTTTTTGTTTTTGAGCCAGATCCAACTTCCTCCTAAGCTCTATTATGGCTACTTCTCTTAAATGAATCTCACGATTTAAGACTTTAATATCTTCCTTATAAACAGACTCATTTTTCTTATAAACTAGAAGCCTTGCTTCTACAGACTCTAAACCTATTTTGTAAGCAATAATATTTAACTTAGATGTCCTTAAGTCTTTTAACAATTGTTTATTTTGTTCTTTAAAATTTTTAACATTTTCTAAACAAGATGATGAACAGTTTAAGTCAGTAAATACCTCAGAGTTAGAAATTATAGAAGAGTAAGCCACGAGTGCAAAGTTAGTTGGGCCTTCTTCTGCTTGATCACTCCAAACATAACCAAGACCTTTTCAAAGACAACAAAGCATTTTGAAGTTGTTTGTCTCCACTGGCACAACCCTTCTTGTGTTCTCCTTATTCCTGTTTTCTTAGTTGTTTGGAGCCCTGCATTCTCTTGCAAAGTGTCCCCTTTTGTGGTAGTTGTAACACTCCATCTTGGACTTATCAAACCTAATGGTCTCAGTACCATTTAAAGACAACTTCCTTCCAGTGTTTTTCAAGAATCTCCTTGCCCTTATTTTTAGCATAGCCATCTGCCACCTTAAATCCATATCTTCTAAATCATCAGGATTAATTTTTTGCAAGTCCTCATTGTTAAGTTATGGACTATTTGGTTGATTTGCAAAGAAATCATAGATGACAACATCACTCAAGTTGTCAATTGTTGTTGAGTTTATAGTAGTAGCTTGAGTGTTAGCAGTTGTAGCACTATGAGCAGTATTAACTGCTCCATTTGTAGTGTTGGTATTGTTTGAGGACACAAAGGCTACATTTTGTGTGTTTGTGCTTGTGCTTGATGTCCCTTTGACCTCTGGTTTATAGATCTTTAGATTGTTGAAAAGATCATCCAAGCTTAATGTATCTAACTCAGGCTTGTTCCTTCGCACAATAGTATGTGTGTTCTATTCTGGTGATAGACTTCTTAAGAACTTCTGATTCATATCTTCTTGTAAGATATTTTCACCATGGATCTCTAACTGACTGATAAACTTTTGAAGCCTATCAAAGGTTTGATCTAGCACCTCTGAGCTAGATGCAGTAAATTTTTCATACTGCTACTTTAGAAGATTTCTCTGAGTCTTCTTGGTAGCAGCATTCCCTCTAAAAAACCCCCCCAACCCCCCCCCACCCCCCCCCCCCCAAAAACAAAAAAAAAACACCCCCCACCCCCAACCCAACCCCCAAACAACCAAAAAAACCCATTTCTCAACAGCCGCTAGCAATGACTTGGCATCTTTGATGGAGTTAAACTTCAGTTTATGTTCATTAGGGATGCCCATCAATAAAGTGCTTCTTGCTTTCAAATCTAGTCTCCTTTGTGCTTTTTCTTCAGCAGTTGTAGGAGCAATTATAGTCTCAACACCTTCAATAACTTTTGTTATTGGAGGTGTTGAGGACTATTATTGTCCTTCAACTGCTGAAGAAAAGCACCAAAGGGAGACTAGATTTGTAAGCAGAAGCACTTTAATTGCATGGGAATCCCTAATGAACATAAACTCTTTGTGGCTTTGTCTTCAGCAGTTTGTAGGAGCAATAATAGTCTCACACTTCAATATTTGTTATTGGAGGTGCATTACACATTCTATATGATCTTCCCATTGAGAATAGTCAATCATCTAGATGTAATTTTCCTATACTCATCTCCAAAGCTCATTACTCACCGTGTTTGAGTTAGGAACTTTTTGATGCAACCACTATATGTGCTGAGTCTTGATCCATCTCTTCTAGAAAAGAGATCTTGTGTACTCAGACATGTCCTTCTTATTCAAAGCTTCTCACAAGCTCTGATACCACTTATTGATCCCACTTGAATATATCTTGAATTCCTTAGCTTGTATAAGGTTTAGTTATGCAAGATAAATCATACACAACTATGATAGAAACTTTGTAAATTATATCAAATATTATGTGGAATCTAATCTTTGATCAATAAAAAGAATTCTTTAATGAACAATAACACAAAACAATATAATTCAACAGTAAAATCTCTAATATTATTATTACAAATAATACGAATACTCTCCTAGTATTAGGGTTACAAAACCTTGAAGCTATGAATGACACTTTTGATTTACAGTATTGATAGATTTGACACCTAACTCTATACCCTAGGACCTCCTTTTATACACCAAGGAGTCCTGGTTGATTTACAATATATTCCTAAAACTCAGAATATTCACCATAATCTATTCCATAATTAACTCATGCTTATCACGTAAGTAATCTTGTTCTCCAATCAATCTTTATCTTCTATCCTTCTTCTGACAGTAGAAACTCTTCTAGCAGTCTTAATCTTCTCAGCAGTTGTAACTTTTAACTTAGCTAGCATTTAACTTTGCACGTAACATCAAGTAATTATTCTCAGCACATTAACGTAACTGCAGTTACTCTAAGATCAACAAGAAAGTCTTTTAATCCTCAAACAATATGTATTTACCTTAAACAGTCAGTGGTACAATTCTTTTGATGCATATTTATGATATGAAGTTTTTGATTTGTTTGTGATATGATAGAAGCAAGATTGGCGGTAAGTTCTAGGCACCTAGTATGGTTATATTTCGAACCAAAGCGCCCTTCCAATTAGAAGGGACGTGCAAGCGACTTGAGGAAGTATTTCAAGTGTGAGAGAAGCTGAAGAAAAGTCTAACTTAAAGACTTTGCTGTAAACAAAAGTACTTCCTGAGAGACAACCCGGATTGTTATTTATTTTTATTGAGTTTGTCTTCACATACACTAATACGGCGTATCCGCTCCATACCATATGGCATATTGATTGTTTGGACGTTATTAGTCCTTTATTTTTATGCACTTTAAAACATTATTGTCAGTTATGTCAATACGGCGTATTCATGCACATGATACGACGTATTCAACAGACTAGATCGTATTTAGATACTTTTTACAGGTTTCTCGATATGGCGTATTCTAATTTATGGATATGGCGTATTGATTTCCTGTACAGTTTATTTAGCTTATTTAAATTAACCGTAGATACCCGAGATAGGATCTTGCATGTTTTTCCTAGATGTTGTACAAGACCTCGCTGCAAAGACATGGACAAAGTTGGTGAAGTATCTACAATCTGGAAATCTAGAAGTGTTGGAGTCTTGAAATCTCAAGACGGTTGTTCAATACAATTTGCTCATAAACTCAACTTGGAAAAACTATCGAGCAAAATATCAGGGGAGTTTCTCATTCTAGTTCTTTTAAATTCCTGTTTTGAATGTTTTATCTATACAACGAGTACATTGTATAATTCAAGTGGGGGGATGGGAATTAGAATGTATACTTGTCCTATTTTTCACACCAAAATGCTTAAATTATGCTCAAATTTAAAAAAATCAAGCATACGTTTGTGAAATTACTTGTTACATAACCCGCACACAATAACTCTTATTAGATATTGTGAGGATTTAACCTTATCCGTTTTCAAATGTTTACCTAAATTCCACAAAATATGAGTGTGTGGTGATGTTGTAGAATTTAGAACTTGGCTGGGTATATCTATTCGTGACCACAATAATGAGTATTATAGATTTAGATGTAGTAACTTGTTTAAATTGGTAAAATTTTAGGATTACACCCAAAAAGCCTTTATATGTTATTTTATTAACTAACTACACTGGTTAGTTAAATCCCCGTATAAACCCTTTGTTTACTCTCATTTTAAGAGTAAGATACCCCTAGAAAAACCTGTAGAGCCAATCCTTTAGGGTTTTACACCAACTGTTTGTTTCATTACACCTTTACACCTTAGCCTACCCTGTTAGATTAAGTCCATTTATCAGTTGCTAGGTGCTTAAAGTGTGAAGTATGTATTTCTCGAGTGTTGTATCAATTTTCTATCTTTGGTACGGTTGGGAAGAATTTCGCACATTGCAAATAAGAATGTATAAAGTAGTCAAAACTCATGTATTTTTACTACCAACGCAATTATTGTTACGTCCGAAGAATGAAGAATTACCCAAGGAATTATTCGGAGTTATTATGATCGTGAAGATGGTGAAATTACACCGAGTTTCATAGTATATTATAGTGAAAAAAATTGAAAAAATTAGAAAATCACAACAAAAAAGAGAAGGAAAGTTTGAAGATAATCGTTTCGTAATTACCAAAGGACTTATATAAAGGATCGATTATTCATTGATACGTCTTATAAGTCAACGATATAGAGTATTGTATAAAGTGGTAGATATCGCCAGTTGTCTTGTAAAAGTATGTAAAGTTTAGGATGATTGGGAAGTTGACTGTTACGGGAATGCCAACTCAGGTTGTTGTTTTTGATCAATGATCAAGATGTTTGTAAATAGTTGTGTCTTTTTCATGGTAATGGTCAGGAAAAAGTGTCTAGCAACTTATATCTTGGACCTAGTCTATTTGTTTAGTAATTTTTATTTAACAACAATTTAATTCCCTTTCCTAATCATTAACCATGGGTTTAACGAGAATCTGAGGATGTGTACGGAGCATGCACTGTATATCTCCGTCGGTGAAGGCCTTGTATTGCATGTTCTCAGCTGCCTTGTTTGTTTATTACTATTGGTGAAAGTTAAAAGATCTCTACCCTATATTTTTCTTTATCCTAACCCTTGGTTAAACTCGAATGAGGATGTGATCGAACACACATGTCTATTTTGTCATTACGGCCATGTATGTCTGCTTTAGCTGCCTTGTTGGTGTGGTACTTTTGGTGAAATATTGTAGAATGATCAACCTTAAGCTTTAAAATAAAAACCTATTTTACCGTTATAAACTTGTTACTCCTTAGCTCTAGTGGTGGAGATGTGTATCCTTGCAAGCCTATGATAGAATACTCATTATGCCCGAGCAATTGAGGGAATTAGTTACATGTTACCACATAGATTAGTTGAGTGATTTGAGTTTTCTGTTTTAATATTTATTTCAGGGGGTGTTTGGTTGGTGTCCTTGTAAGATTTCAAATAAATGGGCTTAAACAGATAAATTCCTTTAGAATACATTTTCATAAACTTCTAAAGGCTACTTGAGGACAAGTAGGATTCAAGGGGGGATATTTGATGACATCAAATAACGTCACTTTTATTGCATCATTTATCCTATGTAATTAAACCATTTTGTATAATTATTGCAAAGAATTATTACTTAATCGTTTGTATTTTAGAATTTTAGTAATTATGGAGTACTTGGTAAAAGTTAACTAAAAGGCACGCATTCTGGAGCTTAAATGAAGATATTTAAAGATTATTGTTCTGATAATCAATTCGCCGTATCCAATCAAGGAAGATACGTCTATCTTTGAATGCACTCACCCAAGTCCACTAAGGAGAATGATCCTATATGCCCGTATCCAGAAAGACCAATATGCAGTAGTCTAATATATGAATTAATATATTATGGTAAGATTATCATACGTGGTCAATACCTATAAGATTTTCTCGATTTCGCCGTTTATACAAGACTTGGGTTACGCTGTTTTGAAACCCTATTCCGCCTTTTATTGCTCCATTTAAATAGTAATTCTACACATATAACAAGGTTTCTTGTGTGTTAATCTTATTCGCGATACCATAAACCATTAAAAGTCGGATTTTCCTGGGAGAAGAAGAGCTGATAGACGGTCGCCGAGCCAATGCACTTAATTCATTGGAGACTAGTGCTAGAAAATTTTTATTTATACTATTGTAATCGTTTAGGTTTTGGTATCATTCGTTATAAGCGGTTAGTTTACCTTGGCTAATCTACGTTTGTATTAATTAATGAAATTTTTAAGGCTCAATAACTTGGGGTATTATACCATTAATATGTAGTTTTTCTTCTTTAATGTGTGGATTTGTTTTATCTCGATTGCTTAATTTAGCGTTGAATGCTTGTTTATGTTAATCAATATACTTGTTTACGTGCTTTTGTATGCGACCTATCATTCAACTGGATCTAGTGATATGGACCAAGTAATCTAGATGCCGAGATAGCTCTCCATATAGTGATTTATACATCTAGACCAATAGGATCACAAATAACGACCTATCTTTGCCCTGAGATTGTGAGCTTAGTTGGACTGACATGTGACCTAGGGATCAAAGAGTATGTTCTCGATTAATTGGTAAAAACTCGATTAGTGGACTACTAGTGTATGAATTTACATTAAGCAGTAAATGGGTAAAGTCTCCATGAGCTAGGGTTTAACAAGATCACCATTGCTTTAATCCCTAAGATAGATTATAATCAGCAAATAAGGATGCTTTATGCGGATGCGTTTAATTGTGATAGAATTCTACGTGTCTAGGTTTAAGGAAGAAGTATCGCCTTAATCTTAAGAATGATATGCCTCTTTAAGATAAGTAATCATTGCACTAAATAAACAAACCAACGTTCTGATTGGATTAATAATGGTTAATACAGTTTTCTTATATTTGGCTAGACTGCTCTTTTATCTTCTGTTAATTTTCTTGCGTGTGTTTTAGTATCTTGAATTGATTTTAGTCACCACAAAACTTGTGCTAGTCTCTCAGGCTGAAAACCCCCCTTATATCTTAGATTTTGGATTAACATAGGTTTAGCATATATTAGACTAACATTGATTAAAAAAAACCAAAGTATATAATTTAAAAGTGTTTCTCGCTCTTAGTGATTGACACCCTACTTACCATGAAACTCCCACCGACCAGGTACACTGCCCGTTAAAGTGTTGTTTTAGGTAAAGTCGGCAAAATATAGATAGTAAAACTTGATTCATAAAGTAACACCTACACGACAGCACATCAAGTATGTTGCTCATTTGCCCGATTTGGATCTCCAAAGTTTTAACTGATGCTCCTTGGTTCCTTATAGAAGCATCCGTTAAAGCTCAGATATCTTTGATCAAATTGGAGTTTTCCTCATGTCTTTTTGTCGATTCCCCTATAAATTTGCTTAGGGTTTCTTCCATAGATTGCCTTCATTCTTGGTACAAAGGGTTTTGCATAGTTCTTTGGTTAGAAACCATAGTAGTTTTGCCTATAATCCTTGCATTGTCTCTCTTTGGGTAGAAAACCAAATTCAGTTGCTCTTATATCCCCTCCATTGAAAAGGTTCTTTGTTTTGTAACCAAACTACTGTGTAAGTAAGCTTATTCAGTTTTACGCCCTTCTTCCTTGAGTGGGCAGTCTTTGGTGTAGTGGGAACCTTTACATTGTTCACATCCAACTTGATCAGCATAAACTTTTTCAATCACTTTTTTGATTTCTCTTCCAAGATTGTTAAGTTGTGCTTGTATGGCTGCTAATCCGTCAAAAGTTTCAGTACTTCTAGTCTAAGATGTTCCATTGTGCCATTTTTGAGAGTATTCAGCCATTTCTTGGATGGCTTACTTTAGCTCAGCAGCTTTATCTATTTGTATGGTTGGCTCCTTCGTGAATCCAAGAATTTGTCTTTTTACGAACATCTAATCATTATTAGAACAAGACTTACCTCCTGCATCCTCCTATTAAATAGTTGTTGAGGACACTTCATCAAGTGTTCTTTAAATAGCTCCCAGCGTGATAGAGTTTTCCATCTGGGATTCTTGCTAAACGTTGGTGATCTCAGCCTTTTCTTTGTAGTAATGAGCAGGGTGGGCTTATTTGCTTGAAATCTTTGTCTTCAGATCTTCCAAGTATGCAATCGAAAACTAGAGCGGTTTGTTTTTAGAAAACGACTTTACGCTCTTAGTTAAGGACATAGGGAAGGCTCTAAGCATCACTTGGTCTATAGTTATATTAGGGATGTGGAATAAATCCATGATCTCAAGAACTTTCTCAATATGTTCGTTCGCATCTTCATGATCCGAACCGCTAAAAGTGTTGGTACGTAGTTCCTTAAGAAATTGGCCTTTTAGTTCAAAATTATCCTTGTCCTCGATTTAGGCACTAGCATACTCCTGATAACATAGTCGGCTGATTTTGTCATGTATTGTCTACCATAGTTTCCGCCATTGTTTCCGTAACTTCTTCCTTCGAATATTCTTCTTGGTCAGAAAATAGATCGAAATCAGGCGATCTCGATTCGTCAAGACTTAGTGTCTTGAAGTGCTTCCTAGATGATCGAAATTCTCGTTCCGGATCCTTGAAAGGTGTAAATAGTTCCTTAGTCGAACTTCTTGTCATGCACTACCTGAAACAAGGGATAAACAATCAGTAGGATGGGCTCAGGAGAAAGAAAACACAGATATACGGAAATTGAATGTGAAAAACCAGATCTGTTACTGTATTAGATAGTTAATACGCCGTATTCAATGGAACTGAATACGCCGTATTAATCTTTTTGAACAAATACGATGTATTGGACACGCCATATCTAATGGAAGTGGATACGCCGTATCGGTTTATCGACCAGAACAATGTATTATAAAAACAATTAAATACGCAAAAAATTAAACACACAAATATACAGAATATACAAAATTATACACTAATCTAAATTACACTAATCCTAAGGGTTAGATCTAATCTAATGTTAAAAACCAAAATATCAAATAAAAATCAAGATTAATTTTCACTCCCCGGCAGCGGCGCCAAAAACTTGATATGTCGTTGTGTGGTGTTAATTTTATGATTTCAAGTTTTAAATTTATATTTTGCCGACTTAACCAAAAACAACACTTTAACGGGCAGTGTACCCGGTCGGTGGTAGTTTCGTGGTAAGTAGGGTGTCGATCACTAAGAGCGAGAAACACTTTCAATTTATTAATATTTTGGTTGTCTAATCTAAGTTAGTTCTATTCTATGTTAAACCTATGTTAATCCTAAATCTAACAGATAAGGGGGTTTTCAGCCTGAGAGACTGGCATAGGTTTTGTGGTGACTAAAATCAACTTAAGACACTAAAATACACGCAAGCAAATTAACAGAATATAAAAAAGCGGTCTAGCCAAATATAAGAAAATTGTATTAACCATTATTAATCCAATCAGAATGTTGGTTTGTTTATTTAGTGCAATGATTACTTATCTCTAGGCGGCATATCATTCTTAAAATTAAGGCGGTACTTCTTCCTTAAACCTAAACACGTAGAATTCTGTCAGAATTAAACGCATCCGTATTAAGCATCCTTATTTGCTGATTATAATCTATCTTATGGATTAAAGCAATGGTGATCTTGTTAAACCCTAGTTCATAGAGACTTTACCCACTTACTGCTTAATGGCAATTCATACACTAGTAGTCCACTAACTAAGTCTTTACCAATTAATCGAGAATGTACTTGTTGATCCCTGGGTCGCCTGCCGGTCTAACTAAACTCACAATCTAAGGGCAAAGATAGGTCGTTATTTATGATCCTATTGGTCTAGATGTATAAATCACTATGTGGAGAGCTATCCCGCCATCTAGATTACTTGGTCTGTATCACTAGATCCAGTTGAATGATAGGTCGCATACAAAAGCACGTAAACAAGTGTAAATTGATAAACATAAACAAGCAATCAACGATAAATTAAGCAATTGAGATAAATAACCCAAACATTCAGATCTTCATAATAATGGCTAATACCCGAAGGTATTAGCCTTCAAACATCATAATCAATACAAGAGTAATAACTTAGCCAAGGTAAACTAACCGAGTTAACGAATGATACTAAAAACTAAATGATTACAAGAGTATAGGAGATTACAAGTTGTTTCCTATGGAATTGATTACGTTGCAAGACCTCTTCTGCTCATCTTCTCCTCTGAAAATAGACTTTTGTAGTTTAGGTATCGAAAATATGATTTAGCACACTTAAAACTCGTTTTTGAGTTTTCTATTTATAAGGTCTGGAAAAAGGTCAATACGGAGTATCAAAAGTCTTTAACACGGCGTATTGGGGTTTTCTTGGAGTAGAGACCACGTTTAATATCTTCCAGAATATTTTATTTCCATATGGCTTGAAGACGGCGTATAGGTCTTTCCTGGATATGGCGTATTGGATCTTGTTTCCTTCGTGGTCTTTAGTGAAGTATAGGCACAGATACGCCGTATTTTGCTTAATGGATATGGCGTATTAGTTGTCAGAACATTAATCTTCAAATATCTTCGTTTAAGATCTAGAATGCATGCCTTTTTGTTAACTTTCACCAAGTACTCCATAATTATTGCAATTCTCAAATACAAACGATTATGTAACAATTCTTAGAAATTATTGTACAAAATGGGTTAATTACATGGGATAAATAATGCTATAAAATAGACATTATTTGATGTCATCAGACAACAAACAAATAAATGTTTATGTCAAGCAAGCGTTATATTATTTTTACAAAAATAATAATTAACTTTTCAAATTTTATTTTTATGCGTTACGTAAAACATTTACGTTTCGCATTTTGGAACCCTTTTGCATAAAAGTAAACCATCCAACCTATCTACACTCAATCAAATACCCACAATTATACCCAATACTTAAAAATTATACAAGTTCTTATATATACATGCATAGGGCCGGATATATACATAGAAAATATAAGAAATAGATTTTTAAAACTTCCTTCTAGAAACACATGTGCTTAAAAAACCATGCAAGCAACCTATCTTACACAAATGACCAACTTTACAACTCATGCATTCTTACACAAAAACCATCCCCCATGGGCTCTTACACAATTAGTCATTCCAAGCAAAATACCATGGTTTTGTTTAGTGATTTTACTAGATATTTAGGCTATAAATAAGCTTCTATTTGCAAGACTTATTCACTTATCATTTCAACTAGCAAAATGATAAAAACTTTCTCTTTTCCTACTCCATAACCCACGGCCCAAATTAGCTCATAAAATAAATTTGTAGTTTTATTTTTACAAAAAATACAAGCATAAGTGTGGTTAGGGTTAATCTCTAAGGTGTATCAAGTGATTTTGCAAGTAAAATCAAAGGTTTTTCAAGAAAAGAAATTAAGGTTTTCAAGGAAGAAAGCTAGGGTTTGTTTTAGAAGCAAGGGTTTATACACATTAAGTTAGGGTTTTATAGGATTAGTGTGGTCATCATCTTCATCTTTCACTCAAGGTTATCATAAAAACTCTACACTTGTATTTCAACTATTTCCATATGTTAGGAAATATATTGTAAAAGACTTAATACTGGTAGTATAACAGTTAAGTCTGGTAGTACTAAGTTAAGTCTAGCAGTACTAAGTTAAGTCTGGCAGTACTATAGTTAGTACTGGTAAAGTGACAATACTATAGTTAGTACTGGTGGTATTTAGTTAAGTCTGTTTATGTAACAGAATAGTGATAATAGTTATCTTAGAGATATATGCATTATCCTTTCATACGTTTTGTAAAGCCTTTTAGGGTTTCCTTGGTGTATAAAAGGAACCCTGCGACATAGAGTTTTAAAAAAACGAATAGAAGCATTGAAGCTTAATAGAAATCAATAGCAAAGTTAGTATTATATTGTTTTCTTCTTAATACTTGTGTTAAGATTCCACATTAACACTTGATATTCATAGTCAATGTCTCTCACATAGTTGATTTGGATTTATTCAAGTTAGCTATTGTCTTAACAAAAGGCTATATAGATCCAATACAAAGGACCTACAAGTGGTATCAGAGCCAATAGAGGGACTCTGAGTAAGATAAATCACTAAAACCACAAACAAACACACTATTTTAGATCTTTATAAAATGTCTCAACCTGCTAATGGTGAGTTATCACAACATCTTAGTGATGATGAAGAATCAAACCATGAAGATGCATCAGACACTGGTGCTGCACCTAAACAAAAAGAACAAGTGATTGCTATCTTAAATATCAAACTCCCAATTTTAAAGAAGGAGGAGTATGATATATGGGCTATGGAAATGGAGCATTACCTTGAGTACATTGACAATGATGTTTGGAAGGTAATTCAGAATGGAAACTCCAAGAAGAGAATTTCAACTGGAAAGGATGGTATTGTTCGAGTACTTTCACCAGTTACTGCTGCAAGGAGATTCAAGCTGTTGAAAAGGAAAGGAAAGCTAAGAATATTTTGCTGATGGCCATTCCTAAAGAACATATAAGAAGATTTCATGGAATGGATGATGCAAAAAAGATCTGGGAAGCCATTAGAACT
>BQNB010086005.1:0-28308 GCA_026074375.1 Tanacetum coccineum | reverse complement strand
TTGTTCAAAGCATGTATGATATTTATATATATATGTCTCCAAAATGTTTCAAGTATGTATTGCCACTTTATTCAAGGCACTGTAAATATCCATGTGAGTATAAAAAGATGATTACAATTACTCTAAGTTCATGAAACTGATGCACTAATATAACAGTAAGAGTTCATATGTAAGTATTGTGGGCCCTGTAGGCCCAACCAATCGTAATCCGACATGTTATAACGTTCGTTTGCCCAGTGATAGCTAATCACCCGAACGGGGATTGTCAATCCCGAATAGATCTATTTTAGCGTGGACAGCATGCTATAACGTTCGTTTGCCCAGTGATAGCTAATCACCCGAACGGGGATTCACCCGAATAGATCTATTTCATAACATTCGCGCTCACCCTCCAAGTGATTTACAGTTCATGAAGCTGTGACGTAGACTTATATATACCCATCATAGGTGTCCCCTCCAAGAACACCCAGGCCATTATTTAAAGAATATGTACTCCCGTTACCGGTGTCACCTCCAAGAACACCCAGGCAGTACTGTATTGTTATCATTTCAATCCGCTTAAGCTAATCCGTAATCATTTCAAAAGTAAAGTACATATATTTGTGACCAAAAATGAAGTCAAGTAATATATCCCATAGCGAGCTATGTAAATGAGTATGTGAACCAATTTGTAATCAACCACGTAAATGCATTTGTAAACAAGCATGTTCTCACCCCAAAAATATATGTAAACAAGTAAAACGTGGGGCTATAAACTCACATTGATGTTGTAGAACGATTGGCAGAACTGCACATATTAAACACAGCAGAAATGGAAACCGGAACGGGTCTATCAAGAAGTTGCGGCTTAACTTAACTGCTAAGTCCCACTAGCCTAGGATAATGAATTTGGGTTTCCCGATGGATAGTCACCTCAACGCGTCACGTTGATAATGGATTTAGGTTTCCAAGTTGTAATGGTTTGGTGGTTGGTTAAATAAAATAAATCAAAAGTAACGCAATGTATGTAATATATCCCGTATATATTACATATGAAAAATATGTCAAGTGTATAATTCATACTGTGAATTATATAATAAAGAAACTCAATCAAATAAATAATCGAGGTATATAATACTTTGTAAGTATCAAATAAGAAACGTGAGAAAAGATTTGAATAGAACGTTTCGACACGTGTTCGTAAATCACCAATTTAACCAATAGAAAGTTCTTGTATAAAAGTAAACTCACGTCTTAAAGTTATGAATTAAACAAACGATGTTTGGAAAGCTTTTACAAAAGTTATGATTTTACCTTCTAGTCAGGAATTTATAAAAATAATATTTTATAAATTAATCTTTGTCTTATTGACGGATCGTAGCTAAAATCGTTGTCTCACTTGTAAAAGTATAGTTTTTGTTCGTGGTCGGATTATCGTATAGTTATATTTTAGTATATTTTTAAAATATAACTTAGTCTCTTTTACCGGGTTTAAAATAATAAAAGTTTTAGTAAAACATTACTAAGTATAGAAATTTTATATAAATTTCGTCATGACCTTCCCGGTTATATAACGTTTCCCCATATTTATAAAACCTAACGTTTTTTTCCACTTTTCAACAAACCGCGTGTTGCAAAATATCTACGTGTTTTAAATATATGTTTATATATATTTATAACTAAACAAAGTAATAAATATCATATTTATTTAACCATTAACCACCATTTTAGTTTCGATTTATGATTTATAATTCTCGTGTTATATTTATTAGTCAATTGCATAAACCAAACGAACCCTTATTATTGTTTCTTACACTGCCAAACGCACCCTTTGGTGCAATTCTGCTATCCTAAACGCACCCTAATCGTCAAACTGCTAACCCAAACACCCATTTTGGGGTTTCCTGCTCACCCAAACACCCCTTTTGGGTGTTCCTGCCAACCCAAACACCCCTTTTGGGTGTTCCTGCCGACCCAAACACCCCTTTTGGGTGCAACTGCCCAACCAAACACCCCCTTTATGTTGTTTTCTTATGCCAAACGCACCCTTCGTGGTGTCTGTTATGCCAAACGCACCCCTATGATAGTGAACCCAGAACCAAACGCACCCGTGGTGCCATTTCAATAACCAAACGCACCCTATTTGGTGCTAATAACAACCACACGCACCCTTTGGTGCTTAGTCGGCAACCTAACGCACCCTAGGTGGTGCGGCTAAGAACCAAATGCACCCTTACGTGTGAAAACACAAACCAGCGCACCCTTGTAGGGTGGCTGCCCCACCAAACGCACCCTCGTGGTGCAACCCATAAACCAAACGCAACCCTTGCTGCAAAACTCAAAACCAAACGCAGCCCTCTCGGGTGGCTGCCGCTAAACCACCGAAACCAACACCCTTGTGGTGTTTTCTTTAAAACCAACGCACCCTAAGGCTGACCCGAATCCCAACGCACCCCTCGGTGCTAAATAGAACAAACAAACGCACCCTTATTAGTATTGTTGTGGTGGTGGTGCGTGGTGGGTGTGGCGGTGATGATGAAGAGTGTGGTCGGCTGCGGCTGTGGTGGCGGCGGCGTGGAGGTGACAGTGGTGAGGTGGTGTTGATCGTGGTGGTGATGTTATGATGGCGTCGGTGGTGATGACGAGGTGATGGGGTGGCGCGTTACGGCGAGTGAGATAGCGGATCGGATAGATCGGGTCACGAGGAGTATTTTTAGAGTTGGCCAGAAAAGTCCGGCGGCGACGGCGTGGTGATGGCCGAAATCCGACGGCTGGCCGGCGGCGGAGGGGACTCGCCGGAAAAATGAAGGGGGAGAGAGAGCCTTTGCGTGTGTTATTTGTTATCAAATGAAAAAAAATAATATAAACTTTATATATATATAAAGTTTAAAAAATGAAAATAGAAAGTGAGTTATAGTTTAGGGTTTATTGTGTAAATGTTTTAATGTAGTTTTGATAAAAGCGGTTCGGGACTCGTTTGAGCGACTTAACGGTCGAATCGAGTCACGAAACTTTCGCCATTGTTTTCCAAATCATTTTTCCAACGAAAATGAGTATTCACTTGATAGTATTTCGTAAATATTTTTATAACATTTATAAAAACATTAGTTATTTATTTGGTGAACCGGTTACGCCTTGTCCGAAATAAAAATGGATTTCAACTCGAATTTTCGCGTTATCAACAACGCTTTTAATAAAAATGCTAAGTAGTTTATTAAATATTTTTATTTAATAAAATGATAATTAAATACAATTTAATTATTTCTGTGTCGGTACGCGTTGTGTTCAAAATTTTGCGAGGGCATTTCAGTCACTTTCTGCTTGTTTCCGGGTCTCGGGCAAAACTAAAAAGTTGTCCGGAATGTCGTTTTACATCAAATTGCTTTAGAGTCCGGGTCGTGAAAACGTGATTTAGTGGGTCGTTTTTGATAAGTCAACTTAGGAATAACATATATCTCCTTTAAATATGTTCCGAAAAATTACCGGTTACGCGGTAATCGCTTTTATGTGACAATAAAAGACCAAAAGTCAAAAAGTCAAGTCAGACCCAAAAAGTCAAAGGATAAAATAGTCATTTAAAATTCCAAAAATTACCGGATATTACAATTATTCCATAACATTGCAAATTATGCATATTCTTAATATTATAACTTCCTAATACGCAGACCACTATTATTATAGATCGCAGTTGAGTCGTTGGTGTTTACCCTCTTTCGTTGATTTCTCGTTCGGCTCTTTTACCTACGGTGAGTTTATAGCCTCGCCTTTTAAATTTTTAATTGTTTTATAAACCCCGCGAGGTAGATACATGCTTGTTTTATAAATTGAACACAAGTAGTTTTTGGTATGCTAGACCCGATTATGAACTAAATGCACAAGTAGCTATTGCTAAAAGACCTCAATTATCATGAACTGTTAGTTACCTATGATGGATAAGCGCTAGTACATTAAATAGATCTATTGGGCCATGACTGCCCTATCCGGGGTATGGATCCATGGCGAGAGCACCCTAAAGCGGATATTTTGTATTGTGAGTTTCTTATGGGTATATGACAATATTACCTACCTTGTGTTGGGGCAAATTTTTGTGCACAATCACTACAAAAGGATGTGTACGGTTAAGGATTCAGTGTCATTAGCTTATTGCATTAGTGATTATTAACTTGTTTGATCCACAAGTCACTCGATGATTTTAGTACTTGTGTTCACACTTTTATTTCATATAAATTCTATGAATTCACTCAACGTTCTTGTTGACTTTTTAGCATGTTTTATCTTAGGTAATCAAGAATGATGACTTGGCATGGACGAGGAGTATTGCGCAAAAGTTTTCATAAACTTGTCTTTGTTGCATTCTTCAAAAACTTTATGTTATTATCTTTTAAAACTTATGTTATTTTATGGTGACGATCTTGTGGACAAATTTGTACTCTGATTTCAAGAATGGAACTAATATTTTATAACGTCTCTTTTCGAGTCGTTCTTTATATTCCTATGAAATTGTATCATGAATTAACACCCAAATGTTGGTTCCGCTGCGTGTAAATTTGGGGGTGTTAAATAAATGGCATTACATGCTCAAAATATAAACCATTCGGCTTTCAGGTCGATGTTTAAAAGAGAAAAACTTTTTGGTTCAAATTTTAATGATTGGTTTCATTTACTTAAGCTTGCCTTGCGAGTTGAAAAGAAACTTTATGTCATTGTATAGCCTATTCCCCCTGCTCCTGTGACTGGTTTCACAAATGAAGCATTTGAGAAATGGAACAAGATTTATGATGTTCATAATGAGGTTTCATGTCTTATGCTCAGAAGTATGACTCCCGAACTTCATAGGCAGTTTGAAAACTCCTCATTTTATGATATGTTTCAGGAGCTTAAATCTATGTTTAAGAAACAAGCTGGAGTTGAGAGGTTTGACCTAATTCAAACTTTCCATGCTTGCAAACAAGAAGAGGGGAAATCTGTTAGCTCATATGTACTTAAGATGAAGGGCTATGTGGAGCAATTGGAACGTCTTGGTTATGTCCTCCCGCAAGAAATTAGTGTTGGTTTAATCTTGAATGGTGTCACTAGTGACTTTTCCAGCTTTGTAAGGAGCTACAATATGCATAACATGGGGAAGACGGTTGGTGAACTATATGTTATGCTTATTGAGTATGAGGATGGTTTACTTAAAAAGGTTGCTACACCTTAAGTCCTAGCGATTCAAGGTGGTAGAATCCTTAAAGCCAATAAGAAACTACAAGCTACTAAGGGGAAGGGTAAAGAAAAAGGCAATGGCAAGAATAAACTAGTTTACGTGCCTAAGCCTAAAAACCCTAAACCTGCTGCTAAAGAGCACCCGGGAAAGGATGATGCATGTCACCACTGCAAAGAGGTGGGGCATTGGAAGAGGAATTGTCCTGTGTATCTTGCTAATTTGATGAAGAAAAAGAAGCAAGTTGGAACTGCTAGTACTTCAGGTATCTTCACAAAAGAATTATTTTCTTTCCCTAATAAATCCTGGGTGTATGACACTGGTTGTGGTACTCATATTTGTAACACAAAACATGGTCTTAGAGGTGAAAGGAAGCTGAAACAAGGAGCTATTTATATGTACGTAGGCAATGGTGTTCATGCATAAGTAGAAGCTATCGGAATTTTGACTTACTTTTGCCTAATAGCTTAGTTATTTGTTTAGACAATTGTCATTATGCACCTACTATAACTAGAGGTGTTGTTTCAGTTTCTCGTTTGGTTGACAATTGTTTTATCCAATGTTTTACGGATTATGGTATTTCAGTTTCTAAGAATGATGTTCTTTATTTTAACGATATTCCACGTGATCGTATTTATGAAATTGATATGCTTAATCTTGTGCCAAAGGTTAATTCTATTTATAATGCTAGCAATAAAAAAGACAAGCATAACTTGGACTCTACTTATTTGTAGCACTGCCGTCTTGCTCATATAAGCAAGAAACATATTGAAAAGCTACAACATGATGGGCTTTTAAAGTCAACGGATTCTGAATCTTTTAATCAATGCTTATCTAGTTTATCCGGTAAGATGACAAGGAAACCTTTTTCGCATCGTACGGAAAGGGCGACCGATCTTCTTGGGCTAATACATTTGGATGTTTGTGGTCCACTTAGACATGTGTCAAGACAAGGTGCTAGCTACTTCCTAACATTTACGGATGATTTTAGTCGTTATGGTTATGTTTATTTACTTAAACATAAACATGAAGTTTTTGAAACGTTCAAGGTGTTTAAGAATGAAGTGGAAAATCAATTTAAGAATAAGTAGAAAATCAATCAACTCGTGAAGACAAAAGGGTCTTTGATCAGATCGAGGAGGAGAATATATAAGTCAAGAGTTTAAAGATTATTTAAAAGCTTGTGGAATTGTCCAACAGCTTACTCCTCCATACACACCACAACATAATGGCGTGTCTGAGAGGAGGAATCGTACCTTGATAGACATGGTTTGATCAATGATGAATCTTACAACTATGTCGTTATCCTTTTGGGATTATGCTCTAGAGTCTGCTACACGCATTCTCAATATGGTTCCAACTAAGAAGATTAATAAGAAACCATATGAATTATGGTATGGAAAAGTTCCTAACTTGTCTTACTTAAAGGTCTGGGATGTGAGGCGCTTATGAAGCGTGATATGCCTGACAATCTCTAACAAAGATCTGTTAAATGTATCTTTGTAGGTTACCCAAAGGAAACAATGGGTTACTACTTCTACTTCCCACTAGAAAATAAAATTGTTGTTGCAAGGTATACTGAGTTCTTGGAGAAGAATCTAATCTCTCAAGAAGCCAGTGGGAGGGCGGTAGAACTTGAAGAAATTCAAGATGAAGATACATCACTTTCTGAAAACACTAGCAAAATTCCTGATCAGGTTGAGGGTTTCGAACCACCTCAAGAAGAAATAGCTCCTATTCGTAGGTCCGTAAGGACACATCAAGCTCCTGAACGCTTATGTCTAAATGTAGAAGTGGATGAGCATAGTTTAGGGGATCTTACTGAACCTGCTAACTATAAAGCTGTATTATTAGATCCGGAATCTAATAAGTGGTTCGATGCTATGAATGCGAAGATCCAATCCATGAAAGATAATCAAGTCTGGCGCATGGTTGATCTTCCTCCTAATGGTAAGACCTTTGGGAGTAAATGGATTTTCAAGAAAAAGAATGACATGGATGGCAATGTACACACCTATAAAGCTCGTCTTGTAGCAAAAGGGTTATACTCAAACCTACGAGATTGATTATAAAGAAACGTTCTCACCTGTTGCAGACAATAGAGCTATTAGGATTCTTATAGCCATAGCGGCGTTCGATGACTATGAGATATGGCAAATAGATGTCAAAACTTCCTTCTTAAATAGTTATCTTGATGATGATATTTATATGGTGCAACGTAAAGGCTTTATTGATCCTAAACATCCCAGAAAAGTATGCAAGCTTCAAAGATCTATTTATGGACTTAAGCAAGCATCAAGAAGCTGGAATAAAAGATTTGATAAGGAAATCAAAAAGTTTGGTTTTGCTCAAAATCTTGATGAGCCATGTGTATATCAGAAGGCTAGTGGGAGTAATGTTACATTCCTCATCTTATATGTTGATGACATAATCATCATGGGAAATCACATTCCAATGTTACAAAGTGTAAAGTCATATCTTGGAAAGTGTTTCGCCATGAAAGATTTGCGGGAAGCGGTATTTATTCTTGGAATCAAGATCTATCGAGATAGATCTAAGCGGTTAATTGGACTAAGTCAAAGTGCTTACACGGATAAAATCTTGAAAAGATTTAAGATGGATAATTCCAAGCGTGGCAATATCCCCATGCAAGAAAGACTTGACTTGAATAAATCACAAGGTGATTCTACACCTGAAGAGGTGAAGCGTATGCAAAATGTTCCTTATGCTTCGGCTGTAGGATCCATTATGTATGCGGTTAGATGCACTAGACCTGATGTGGCGTTCGCACAGAACATAACAAGCCATTTTCAACACAATCTAGGTGAACCACACTAGATTGCTGTGAAAAACATTCTTAAGTATTTAAAAAATACTAAAGATATGTTCTTGGTTTATAGTAGAAATCATGAAGCTGAACTTAGAGTTACATGCTATTGCGATGTTAGGTTTGAGACCTATAATACCCCCATTTTTGACATATATCAGCGGAAGCTAATCTGGGGTATTATTTCATAGTACAACAGTCATAATCATAGAAAACTACTCAAAAGAGACATTTTTAAAAGATAATTTATCATTCATTATTTCATCAGAGTTTTTACAAACAGAGGTCCCAAAATCTACATGAAAACATAAACTTTGAATAATAACATTTTAGCCATCTTCAAGTCTGTGCCACTCCGTGCCATAAGATGCTCAGTTACCTGAGATAAACATACTAAAAAGTCATAGGTTTATGTTAAATAGTTTGAATACAAGTTCAATAGTGCGTTACGTTGTTATACACCCATAAGTGTAATAATTGCAATGAGTTCGATTATTATAGAAAACAGTATTATTGCCCTAGGCTCATGACACCGAGACCTTGAGATAATCAATAATCACAAGTAGTTGCTCCAACGGGTGCCTTTTCCAAGCACCCGCATAGTGATTCAAATGAAGTGCGTTGGTTACCAGAAAGTATAGGTACACCAACGGGGAAGCTCAGTCCCAAATAGATCTATTCACAACATTCGCGCTTACTCCGAAAAGTAATTAACGGTTCATGATAGTAGGGTCTTAATGGCAAAAGTAAGGACTTAGGCAATAATATATCAGGATAGCATATAGCTGGAAAAACACTCGTATTCATGGTTTATAGCATGTATCCCCCTCGCGGGTTTATGAAAACATTAGAAGATTTAAAATGCGAGGCTATGAACTCACCTTATCAGGGAAAATCTGATTGATGGCAAAAGTATATCAAGTGAAAGTAACAGCTTCGTCACGCAACCTAGGGTAATATGTCAAGTCTTAGTGTGATGGTTTATGTTTCAAAACTTTATAAAGTTTAACGTATTACTTTGATTTATTAATTTATGGAAATATTGTATCACTGTTCGGGCCATCATAATTCAGAGGTCATGTAGTAAACGTTTGAGGAGCCAGGACACTTTAAATCGTAAATCCAGCAAACTCGTCAAAACGTATACCCAAATGAAACTCCTCACATGAAGCTCCCTAGTAACGTGATACGATAAAATTTTAAGTTTCTTCAAAAGTTAGTCGATGATAAATTACGTTAAATATATAACGTAATTGTTTTATAATGCGTCGATTGTTGATTAATAACGATAATTGTGTCGGGTTTTAATAAAATCGAGTTTTATAATATTAATATATATTTTTATAATTTATATAAAAATATTATATTTTATATTTTTAAGTTTGCAAAAATGGCAATATATACCCTTGGTTTATAAACTTTTACAAGTTTAGTCCTTTATATAATAAGTTTATAAATATTAAACCTTTAACTTTAGAACTTGGCAAAACAGGTCCTTATAGTTATAACTTTAGATTAATGACATTTTCAGCCCCTCTAGTTATAAATTTCAGAAAGTTACGATATATACCCCTATGCATGAAAACATTTGCAAATCAAGTCCAAAAAGCCATGCAAGCTTATTTTAGGGTTCCAAATGATATTTGCAGGTTATAGCTTATTAAAATAAGCTAAAATAAGATGTTTTAACATAACAAAAGTTTAGAAAAAGGATTCGTTAGCTAGAAAATCAAAACGGGTCATTTTTAGGGTTTTAACCAAAAACACATGGGTTTGAGGATTCAAGGCTTCAAACAAGAGTTTATATATGATCTTAAGAGTCTTATGAACATTCTAAAACAGATTATGAGCTTATTGAACAAGATTTAAGCTTACTTGAGCTAGAAATGGGTCGAAATAGGTTTTTTGGGTTCGTACGCCTAGATATGGATTCAAGACCTTCCTTCTCTTGATTCTTGGCTTGTATTCTGATCTTAGGGACCTTCTACTTCTTCTTTGGCTGAGCTAGAACTCCATTTGTGTTTGTGATGAAGATTTGAGGTGTGATTTGAAAGGGTTGCTTGGATTCGGCTTATATAGTGCTCAAAACCCTTGGTGCCCAAGTTTTATGCTTGGAGTAGGGATCAAGGTGCTAGAGTAGTGACTAAGGAAGGTTATAGGGTGAGTATTGTGAGCTAGAAATGTAGCTATGCAAGGTGTTAGAGGTTTAGGGGGGTTACAAAAAGGTAACAAGGAGGTGATTTTGCAAACTTGGTGGCCAAGGTGGTGATGGAGGTGCTTGTAAGGTGCTTGGGTGGCTGCTTGGTGACATGGTGGTGAGGTCATAGAGGTGCTAGGATGCTAGGTTGGTTTAAAATGGGTCAAAAATGAAATAAAAGGGGTGTCGGGTTGTTTAGGGTTTCGGCTTAGGATTTAGGGTTTTAATTCGTGGATTAGGGTTAGGATTAAGGATAGATTAGGGTTTAGGTTTAGGGTTTAGAAGTCATTCATTAAGTGCTTGTACCTTGTGTTAAAGTGGTAGTAAGAAACTAAAGTGATTTAAGAGGTAAAATAACCTAGTTTGGTTTTCTTGCATTTTTGATTTGTACATTGGGCTTTAGAAAGTTGTAACTTGATTTAGGAGGAAAAAGATATTAAAATGTTGTGCATTGTACACTTGTACACATGCTTGAAGGCTTGCACATTCATTTTATATGTATACATTACATATAATTAGGGTTTTGATATAAACGTTAATGAATAAAGTCTGTTTTGATATAACGTTGTAAATGGTATGTTAAATGGATAATGTACTTGGTAAAATGATATTAAGATATAGAATTGACATATTAGGATGTTTACATGATATAAACATAGATATAGATGGCATTGGTAGAGGTTGCGTGAGCTCGTTTACTTTAGAGATGCAAGTTACGTTGCAAAATGAGATAAAGCAAAAAAATTTCCCTGTAAAAAAGTGGTATATATAGTAAAAATTATTTTAAGTATATAGATTGGCCATATTAGGATGTATAATGATATAAACATAGATATAGTGCATTGGTAGAGGTTGCGTGTGTCGTTTACTTTAGAGGGATGCAGTTACGTTGCATAATGAGATAAAGCAAAAAATTTCCCTGTAAAAATGTGGTATATAAAGTGCATCTAATTTAATAGATAGATATTACAGTGCATCTAATTTAATAGATGGATAATTACATTGATGAAAAATCATAGTTGTTATAATAGGGGTCACCAGTTGATGCTACCACTTTACCGTGGCATATTGGAAATCCTCATGGATCTGACATCCAGTAGACCCGACTTATTTATGTAGTCTGCTAATGAGCCGGTATCAGGCAAAGCTATCGAAAAGGCACTTAAATGCAAGTTAAACAGATCTTTCAATACCTAAAGTGAACCGTTAATATGGGACTCTGGTACTCGAAGGATACCGATATGTCTCTAACAACATATGTAGACGCAGATCACGCGAGGTGTTAGGACACTAGACGCAATACATCAGGAAGTGCTCAATTCTTAGGTGATAAACTTGTTAGGTGGTCTTCCCAAGAACCAAAGAGCATTGCGATATCGAGACAAAGGTGAATATATTGCCTTATCTAGTGTTGTGCTCAAATCTATGGATGTGTTCACAGCTAATCAAATTATGGTTTTCAAATCATATCAGATTCCCTCTATACTACGACACAAAAGTGCAATGGCTCTATGCGCCAACGTTTCAACACTCAAGAGCAAGCACATTGATATACGCTACCATTTTATAAAGGAGCAGGTTAGATTAATGGAGAGTGGCAACCTTACTTTGTTTGGACGGAAAGAATGGCTGGACATTTCACCAAACCGTTGTCAAGAGAAAGATTTAAACTTCTTGATCGAACAGCTGGGTATGAGAAGCATGTTCTCCAGAAACGCTTAAAACGATGAAGAGGAGAAGACGAGTAATGGGTGGAACTCGTTAAAATATCCTGTGTATAATATGTATATAGGGAAAATCAGAAAAACTAAAAAGGATTTTTATTTTATATAAATTTTTCAAAAAGAAAAATATAAAATCAGAAAAGAAAATACAAAATTAAAAAATCAAAAAAATACAAAAATAGGTTTTCATGACATGTTTTTTCAGAATCGATAATATTTACACAAAACAAAAATCTTCAGAAATGCCATATAATATTGGTACAAAGAGTAAATAAAGTTTGAATAGAAAATATGTCATATGGCTTGCTATTATTTCAGATAGCAACCCGGTCATCATCTTAAAGGCAAGTATTTCAAAAAGAGAATATAACAAACATAATTTTCATCAATGTAATTATCCATCTATTAAATTAGATTGCATGTAAAACCCTTATTATATATACCGCCTTTTTACAGGGAATTGTATTTTGCTTTATCTCATTATGCAACGTAACTTGCATCTCTAAAGTAAACGAGCTCATGCAACCTACCTATGCTAATTATATCTATGTTTATATCATGTAAACATCCTAATATGTCAATTTATAAAGGCTTAATATCATTTTTACAAGTATCATTAATCCATTTAACGTACCATTTACAAACCGTTATGTTCAAAAGCAACATTTAAAACGTTAAACGTTTTTATATCAAACCCTAAACTATATGTATATGTAATGTATACATATAAAATGAATGTGCAAACCTTCAAGCATGTGTACAAGTGTACAATGCACAATATTTGAATTATACTTTCCCTCCAAGTCAATGTACAAGTCATTTAAGCTCAATGTACAAATCCATGAAGCACAAAGTCAAACTTTGCCATTTTCCCTCCAAATTCATTCTAATTTCTTACCACCACTTTAGCACAAGGTACAATACTTAATGCATAACTTCTAAACCCTAAACCTAAACCCTAAATCATCTTAAAACCCTAATCTAAAACCCTAAACCCTAATCTAAAACCCTAAAACCCTAATTTCATTTTAAACCTAAACCTTGATCCTAAACCTTAATCCTAAACCCTAAACCTTTATCCTAAACCCTAACTCTAATTCGAATTCAAACCAAAAACCCTAACCCGAGACCAAAACCAACACGACACCCTTTTTCTTTCGTTTTTGACCCATTTACACCTAAGCTAGCACCCTAACACCTCAAGCACCTCTATGACTAACCTACTACCACCCCAAGCAGCCTAGCAACCACCTCCATCACCTCCTTGTAAGCTACTACCACCATACGCACTCCAAACACCCCCTCCTCTCCCCTTTGTAAACCGAACACTTCCACATCCTTCCACCACTCAAAGCTACACTCCTAGCCCTTCATAATCACCCTATAGCCTTCCTCAGTGATTATCTACAAACCCTTGGCTACTACTCTAAGTATTCTTGGGCACCAAGGGTGTTTCGAGCCCTATAAATAGCCAAGACCCCCCATTCTTTCAAACACACCTCAAAATTCATCATATACAACAATGGAGTTCTAAAAAAGGCCAAGAAATATCAAGTGAAGTCCCTAAGATCAGAATTGCTGCTACGAATGAAGAAAAATAAACCCTTGAAGTCATTTCTAGGCGTACGAACCAAAACCCTCCTTTTTTGACCCGTTTTTGAATTTGTAAGTTTTCTGCACATTAGATCAAGCATGTTATTGTTTTAGAACTATCATAATGTCTATTAGATCCCATATGAACTCTTGTTTGAGCCTTGAATCCTCAAACCCATGCATTTTTGGTTAAAACCCTAAAAATAACCTGTTTTGATTTTCTAGCTAACGAATCCTTTTTCTAAACTTTTGTTACACTACAACATCTTATTTTAGCTTATTCTAATAAGCCATAAGCTGCAAAACTCTTTTGGATTTCAAAAATCTCAAAATTATGAATTTTGGACTTGATTTGAAAATGTTTTCATGCATAGGGGTATATATCATAACTTTCTAAAATTTATAACTAGAGGGGCTAAAAATGTATTTTTCCTAAAGTTATAACTACAAGGGGGTTTTTGTTTTTGCTTTTTCTCTTTTTTTTTTTTTCTTTTTTTTTTTTTTTTTTCTTGCCCCAAAAAAAAATAAAGTTTCTAAGTTAAGATTTAATTTATATATTATGTATATATAAAGGATTAAATTTGTAACAAGTTTATAAATCAAAGTATTACTACCTGTAGCAAACTTAAATATACATATAATATTTTTATATATATTTATAAAAATATATCTTATTATTATAAAGGACTTAATTTTATAAAACCCCGACACATTGTGTTATTAATCATTCAATCGACGCATTATAAATCAATTACATTATATATTAAACGTAATTTATCATCGACTAGCTTTTGAAGAAAACTTAAAAATCTTATCGTATCACGTTACTAGGGAATTTCATGTGAGGGGTTCCATTTGAGTATTTGTTTTGACGAGTTTGCTGGGTTTACGATTTAATTGTGGCCCATGGGATCCTCAACCGATACTACATGGCCTCTGGAATATGATAGCCGTACATGATACAATATTTCTAAAAATCAATAAATCAAAGTAATACTTTATGATGTTTTGAAACATAAACCATCACACTAAGACTTGACATATTACCCCAGGGTTGTGTGACCGAGGCCATTACTCCCTACCCTCCTCACTTTATATACTTTTTCCATCAATCTGTTTTCCTGTTAAGGTGAGGTTTGAGTTTATCTTTTTCTTTATTTCATAGACCGCTTGTTTAAATCTCTTAATTTTTCATAAACCCGAGGGGATAAGAATTAAACAATTGCTAAAAAAGATTCAAAGCAAAAAAAATAATATCTCAAACAATAAAATTTGAATAGAAATAAAAATATAACAATACTCTATAATAATTAAAATTCGCTCAATAAATAATAGTTTACTTAAACAAAATACTTATTTATTAAAATCTTTCTTTAGTTATAATATAAATATATAAAAAACCAAGAGATTACTATACGACAGCGAAAGTGCTTCTCATTGCCCGATAATCATAACTGTAATGCATTCTATAAAAGAAAAAAAATAAAACTATGAACAAAAAAACAACAAAAACTGTAAATAAAAAAAAAAAAAAAAACTACAAAAAAAAAAAAAAAAACTAAAATAAAACTAAAAACAACATAAAATAAAAACAATGCTAAAAATAAAACCATGAATACAAGTGTTTTTCCAATTGTATGACATCCTGATACATTATTGCCTAAGTCCCTACTTTTTCCATTAAGACCCCATTATCATGAATCGTTAATTACTTTGCGGAGTAAGCGCGAATGCTATGAGTAGATCTATTTAGGATGAACTCCTCCGTTGGTTTGTACCCATTCACGGGGTAACCACAGCACTTTCATGTGAATCACTATTCGAGTGTTTGGCAAGGCACCGTTGGGGAAACTAACTTGGTGATTATTGATTTTTCTCAAGGCCTCAGTGTCAATGAGCTTGGGCAATAATACTGTTTTCTATAATAATTGTACTCATTGAAATTATTACACTTATGTGTATATAACAACGTAACCTACTGTTTACGATAACTTGTATTCAAACTATTTACTATAAACCTATGAATTTCACTCAACCATTGTGTTGATTTTTTGAATGAACCCGACACCCCTTTTTATCCATTTTTAACCCATATTTAGCCAAGCTAGCATCCTACCACCTCTATTACATCACCACCATGTCACCAGGAAGCCTCCCAAGTAGCTCCATCACCTCCCTTGGCCATCAAGTTTGTCTTATCACCACCTTATCACTCCATAGTAGCCGACCCCCCCTACAACCTTCCACCTTGCATTGCTACACCTCCATAGCCCTCAATACTCATTCCTAGCTGCTATATGTCAAAAATGGGAGTGTTATAGATTGTTATCAAGAGCCACGGTTATAGAGAACAAGGTTGAAACCTTAACTATAACTACTTTTCTTTTTTCCATCCAAGAAAGTCCTCCGTGCCACTACATCTTCTAGAATAGTAAGTAAAGTACATAACTATTATACTATTATATAAATAACTTATGTTATTTACCACTGGGTTGTTAACAGAGCGATGTCTTCTCCCAGCCACCCTACTTCCAATATTGAGGATGCTTTTTCCTCTAACTTTCCAGATTATATCCCGGCTTCCCCGGACTATGTCCCAGCTTCACCAGGAAAAACTTATTCTAGCTCTTCAAATAACTCATTTGGTTTAGTTCCAATAGCTTCACCAACTCTTTCACTTTTTTATGATGTCCCCTATATAAAGGTCATGCATGCATACTATGCTAAAGAATCACCTATTCCACCACCAACTATTGTGCCTCCATCTTCAATGCTATCTCCAATGTTTAATCCTCAAGAATTCTTTCTTCCTAAGGAATTATTGCCACTTAAGAAACGAGGTCGTAACCAATCATCCTCCTCTACTTCTGCCCTACCTCAAGCATTTGAGATAGGAGAAAGTTCTTGTAAGACAAGTCTGGAACGTCACGAGGAGCAAATTGAGGAAATTTTGAATCACCTAGATGAACTCTCTCTCGACCGCATTGAGCATACAACAAGATTTTGACATACAACAAGATTTTGATAATCTAGAAGCTGAACTCCGAGAGTCTCATACTCAAATTGCTAAACTTCAAAGAAAGCAAATGGGAAATAACAGCAAGATTGCTCTGGCTCACTTTAGGATTGCTAATCTAGAACAAATCATCGAAGATATCCAGGCTCATCACCAAGAAGATAAGGAAAGTCTTCTGAATGCAATCTATAAACACAAGAACAGCCAGGAAGGACCATCAGACTACTAGATTATATACTAGTTATAGCCTTTGATAGAACCTAGCCACGAGATGTGTGGTATAAATAACAACACTTGTCAAATTTTAACTATGTACAGTACAAAGGCAAGTCGTTCATGATATAATATAAGGGTGATCCCGTTTCATATTCATTTTGTGTCCTATATTTCATCTTCATCTTCATCATTATGAATCTTACCATAACCCATAGAAAATAAACTAATAAGTTTGATACTTGTTAGAATTCATATCAAATAAGTATCTATGATATCACTATTGTAACAATGTTTATTTTTGAACCTTTCGCATTTTAAGGAAAGAATTGTGATATCATTCTTATTACGTGTTGTCTTATGTTGATAGAATGCCTCCCAAAAGGACATCAACATCTGAAGCATCAGCCATGACTCAAGCTGCCATCAGGAAACTAGTTGCTGATAGTGTTACCGTAGCTCTGGAAGCACAAGCTGCAACAATGGCAAATGCTGACGATACCAATAGGAACACCAGATAAAGAGAAGCTCCTATAGCAAGAAAGTGTAGCTACAAAGAGTTCATGAGCTGCCAACCTATCAATTTCAAAGGTTTAGAAGGAGCTGTTGGACTTATCCGCTGGTTTGAGGGAACTGAATCAGTGTTTTCCCATAGCAACTGTACCGAAGACTGCAAGGTGAAGTTTGCTACTGGTACTTTAACTGAAGAAGCTCTATCCTGGTGGAATTCTTTTGCCCAACCTATTGGGATAGAAGAAGCTTACAAGATTACCTGGGTTAAATTCAGGAAGCTTTTGATAAAGAAGTATTGTCCCCGAACTGAGGTCTAGAAGATGGAAGACGAATTTTACCATCTGACTGTAAAGGGGAATGATCTTAAGACATATGTGAGAAGATTCTAGGAATTGGCAACCTTGTGTCCCACTATGGTGCCAGATTCTGAGAAAATGATGGAAGTTTTCATCGGGGGATTGCCTCGAAGTATTGAAGGGAATGTTACCGCCTCTAAACCTCAAACTCTAGAGGAAGCCATTAACATAGCCCAGAGGCTAATGGATCAGGTAACAAAGCACACTCCGGTGCAAGTATCAAGTGATCACAAACGAAAGTTTGACGACAGAAGAACTTTCAACAACAACAACAACTACCGTAACACTAACACCAACAACCGCTACAATAATCACCAACCACAACAGAACAGAAGACAGGAAACCTTCAGGTCTTATGCTGTCACTCCAACTGAAAACAATGGGTATATTGGAAACCGTCCTTTGTGTAAGAAATGCACTCTGCATCACATAGGACCTTGCACTGTTAAGTGTAATACTTGCAACAAGGTGGGCCATCTGACCAAGAACTGTAGAAACAAAGGGCCAGCCACTGGAAGTAATCTGCTACCAGTGACAGTTACTTGTCATGCCTGTGGAGAGAAAGGGCATTATGCAAATCAGTGCCGAAAGACCACCAACAACAATGCCCAGGGAAGAGCCTACATGCTGAGGGATAGGAATGCTCACCAAGACCCGAACGTAGTCACGGGTATGTTCCTTCTAAACCAACATCTAGCTAGAGTATTATTTGATTCTGGAGCCGATAAAAGCTTCGTATCCATATCTCTTGCCTCTATGCTAAATATTCCACCCATTACAATAGATACCTTTTACAATATCGAAATGGCTGACGGAAACCTAGTAAGCACAAACACCGTTATTCAGGGTTGCACCCTGACCTTGTTAAACCAACCTTTCGAAATTGATCTTATGCCGATCAAACTCGGTAGTTTCAACGTCGTCATTGGTATGGATTGGTTATCCAAGTATCATGCTAGAATTATCTGTGATGAGAAAGTCATCCACATCCCAATCAAAGGTGAAACTTTGATCATTCGAGGTGACCAAAGTAAAACCCGACTAAATCTCATATCCTGTATAAAAACCGAAAGATATATATCCCGAGGTTGTCAAGTTTTCGTAATCCAAGTAATGGAAAAGAAGTCAGACGAGAAAAGACTAGAAGATATCCCAGTAGTCAGAGAATTCCCAGAAGTTTTTCCTGAAGATCTACCTGGCCTTCCTCCCGTTCGCCAAGTAGAATTCCAAATCGATCTAATTCCAAGAGCGGCACCTGTAGCCCGAGCACCTTATAGATTAGCTCCTTCAGAAATGCAGGAACTATCTAACCAACTTTAAGAGTTATCAGATCGAGGTTTTATCCGACAATACTTCGCCTTGGGAGCTCATGTCTTGTTTGTCAAAAAGAAAGATGGATCTTTCAGAATGTGTATCGATTACCGAGATTTTGAATCAAACGTACGTAAAGAATCGTTAACCATTACCCAGGATTGATGGACATATTTGACAACTTCAAGGTTTAGTGTCTACTCGAAGATTGACTAAGATCAGGCTTATCATTCAACTGAGATCATGATGAAATATTCAAGACTGCTTTAGAACAAGATATGGAACATTATAATCTCAATTGATGTCATTTGGTTAACTAACGCACCTGCTGTATTCATGGATCTCATGAACCGTGTGTGTAAACCATACTTTGATAAAATTATGATAGTGTTCATCGATGATATTCTTCATCTACACTCTAACAAAGAATAGCACGCAAATCATCTGAGAATATCCTAGATTACTCAAGTAATAGAAGTTGTATGCTCAAGTTCGTCAACTGAGATTTCTGGATTCATATCGTGCAATTTCTTGGACACTTAATTGATAGTCAAGACTTCATGTTGACCTCGCCAAGATTGAAGCAGTTAAGAATTGGACATCTCCTACTACACCCACAGAAATACGTCAATTCTTAGGACTTGTCGGTTATTATCAGAGATTTATCAAATATTTCTCGAAGATTACAAAGTCTTTGACTGAATTAACCCAGAAAAACAAGAAGTATATCTGGGGAGAAAACCAATAGTCGGCTTTCACACTACTAAAACAGAAAGCTATGTGAAGCTCCAATCATTTTTTTAGCATTACCAAAAGGAACTGACATTTTGTTGTTACTGTGATGCCTCCTATCATGTCCTGAGAGCGTGTTAATGCAAAGAGAGAATTATTGCATATGCATCCCGACAACTTAAGCCTAATGAAGAAAACTATACCACTCATGATCTTGAATTAGGAGCAGTAGTGTTGCTCTTAAAATTTGGCGGACACTATCTTTATGCACCAAAATGTACAGGTTCACTGATCATAAAAGTTCTTCAGCAGTAGTCCTTTGTCAAAAAGAGTTGAAACATAGAGACAACGCCTTGGCTAGAATTTGCTATACAGATTACAATGTGAAATTCGCTACCATCCTGGAAAGGCAAATGTCGTAGCAGATGCCTTAAGCCGGAAGGAACGAATCAAACCACTCTGAGTTAGATCATTAGTTATGACCATTCATCCAAATTACCATCACAAATTCTCAAGCACAACTTAAGCACTCAAGGAAAAAAACAACAAGGCAGAAAACCATACCAAGAAATGGACAAAGCATTTGAAATACGTCCTGAAAGGAAACACGTTGTATAAAAAACCGAACTGTTACCACTCTTTGTAAGCTGAGAGACTTTAGATTCATGCATGATTTCCCATAAATCAAAGTATTCCATTCACCCAGGTTCTAACAAGATGTATCAAGATCTAAAGAAACTCTATTGGTGGCCTAACATGAAGGCAATCATCGCTGAATATGTTTGGCAAATGTTTGACATGTTCTAGAGTTAAGGCAATGTCAAAGCCATCCGGCTTACTGGTACAACCGTAATTCATTCCTTGTGGAAGTGGGAAAGAATAACGATGGATTTCATCACAAAACTACCCAAAACCTCAAACGGACATGACACAATCCGGGTCATTGTCGATCGCCTTACCAAATCAGCATATTTCATCCCTGCCCGAGCAACATATAGTATGGAAACCCTTACAAGATTGTACATAAAGTAAATAGTCTCACGACATGGAGTGCCAATATCCATCATCTTGGATCGTGACAGTCATTTCACATCCAGATTCTGGCAATCATTGCAGAATGCTTTGGGTACTCAATTAGACATGAGTACGGCATATCATCCCGAAACCGATGGACAAAGTGAAAGAACCATCCAAACACTTGAAGATATGCTTCGAGCCTGTGTCATAGACTTTGGAAAAGGATGGGAAAGACACTTACCATTGGTGGAATTCTCTTACAATAACAGTTATCATGTCAGTATTAAGGCAGCACTGTTTGAAGCATTCTATGGTCGAAAGTGCAGATCACTTGTTTGCTGGGCCGAAGTTAGAGATGTTCAACTTACAGGACCAGAAATAATCCATGAAACCACTGAGAAGATAGTGCAAATTCGACAATGCTTGCAAGCTGCAAGAGATCGACAAAGAAGTTATACCAATATAAGACGGAAGCCTTTAGAATTTCAAGTTGGGGATTGTGTTATGTTGAAAGTATCACCTCGTAAAGGAATCATCCGATTCGGAAAATGAGGAAAGCTTAATCCCCGGTACATTGGACCATTCAAAATCCTTAAACGGATTGGTCCAGTGCCTTACAAACTAGAGCTTCCTGAAGAGCTCAGTAATGTCCACAATACCTTCCACGTTTCTAATCTAAAGAAATGCTTATCTGACGAATCCCTTGTCATTCCAATGAAAGAGCTTCGGCTCGATGACAAACTCAACTTTGTGGAAGAACTAGTGGAGATTATGGATCGAGAAGTCAAGCAACTAAAACAAAGTTGTATTCCTATAGTCAAAGTACGATGGAACCCTAAAAGAGGACCAGAATTTACATGGGAACACGAAGATCAAATTCGTACCAAATATCCACATCTGTTTTCAAACATCACTCCGGCATCCAACTAAATCTCAGGACGAGATTTCTTTTAAGGGAGGGAGACTATAACAACCCGCAATTTTCATCAATGTAATTATCCATCTATTAAATTAGATGCATTGTAATATCCATCTATTAAATTAGATGCACTTTATATACCACCTTTTTACAGGGAAATTTTTGCTTTATCTCATTATGCAACGTAACTTGCATCTCTAAAGTAAACGAGCTCACGCAACCTCTACCAATGCCATCTATATCATGTAAACATCCTAATATGTCAAGTCTATATATTAATATCATTTTACCAAGTACATTATCCATTTAACGTACCATTTACAACGTTATATCAAAACGGACTTTAAACGTTAAACGTTTATATCAAAACCCGAATTATATGTAATGTATACATATAAAATGAATGTGCAAGCCTTCAAGCATTTGTACAAGTGTACAATGCACAACATTTGAATCTCTTTTCCCTCCAAAACAATATACAACTTTTTAAAGCCCAATGTACAAGTCAATAATGCAAGAAAACCAAACTAGGTCATTTTACCTCCTAAATCACTTTAGTTTCTTACAAACACTTAACGCATGACTTCTAAACCCTAAACCTAAACCCTAAATCATCCTAAAACCCTAATCTAAATGAAACCCTAAAACCTTAATTTCATTTTAAACCTAAACCTTAATTCTAAACCTTAATTCTAAACCTTAATTCTAAACCCTAAACCTTAATCCTAAAACCTAATCTACAACAGTGTTTAGTTCTATTTCTATTAAAAATCCCCCAAAGTAGAGCTTCTGATTTGGAGTCTAAGTATGGTTTTTAGGTCCAAACTTTTTAGTGTTCGTTCAGATCCGAAACTGAGTAGTTAAAAGTTTGATTTTATTTGGGGCACTTAAGTAGGGAAATAAATTAGTGGAAAAATCATGGAGATAATAAACTCATGATATTGAACCTGTGATTTTTGGGTAAAATTTTTTATAAAGGTTAGTAAGGTGTGGTTTTAGAAAAAGGTAAATTGACACTAAAATTCTCCCTGCGTTGTTCGTAGTAAAATTGTGATCGCGAGAGAAAAAGTGTTTAAACAAATTGGTAATGGGTGGGTGGGGGGGGGGGGTGGTGGGGGGGGGGGGGGGGGGGGGGTGGGGGGGGGGGGGGGGGGGGGGGGGGGGGCAAGGGGGGGGGGGGGGGGGGGGGGGGGGGGGGGGGGGGGGGGGGGGGGGGGGGGGGGGGGGAGCCGGGAGTGACCCATGAGGGTAAATAAACACTTTAAAAAAGAAAAAGCAAGGGGGGGGGCAAAAGGTGGCGGAGGGTGGCAGGTGGGGGAGTGAATGAGGGGGGGGGGGGGGGGTGGGTGGGGACATGTGCTTAAGCTTTTGCGTTAGTATGTGTAACACTGTTATTTTGTTGTTTAGGGGCTTGGTGCGGGATTGGGTTTTGGGATTGCCTTTACACCAAGGGAGTTATCATAGAGTGCGCCCTTTATTCTTATTTTTTACCTTATGGTGAAAATGCAGCTATCGTTTTAAATGAGATGGAGACGTGAGTACTATGATAAGTTATTTAAGTATGCAGGCATCGGGCAATAACGAACTAATTGTATGTTATGGCAACATGCTAATATATATATGGATTGTTGTGCTTGCGGCGGCGCGCCGTCTCAAGGCATTTATGGATTGTATGTGCCGTTAGAGCCTAGACCGTCTCAAGAAGGCAATAATGCTCGTTTAGAAGTGAGCGTCGACTTGTCCATTGTTGGGAAATGTTAAAAGTGAGCGTGCGTCGTCTCATTGTTTTGGGATGTTAATAAGTAGCGATCGTCTGGGGGGGTTGTTGGTGGGATGGAGGGGGGGGGATAGTGGGGGGTTGTGTGAGTGTTGGTGAGGGGCGGGTGAGTCGTTCATTAATGGGGTAATTTTGGGGTTGACGATGTGATTGGGCATGTTAGCTTGTATGATAGTTCATTGTATGTTCCTTCTTGGGATGCTATGTTTTATTTATCATGGGGGAATGATTTCAAAGCTAGTAATGACGTTCCTTGGAAACCATGAACTCTCACCAAGGGCATTATGTTGGCGTTTAAGCATCATTTTCCAGGAGAACATACTGGGATAAGATAGAAGAGAAGTGTGCGAGCGGAAAGAACACCAAAAGATGTCATGGAGTTTTAATATTTGGCTTTTATGTTTGAATATTGACATATTATTTGAATTATGGATACTTAGGATTGTATGTCCTTTACTATGGCGGAGAACTTTCGTGTTCACATCACATAAAGACGCCTTTTGGATTGTGACGAGAGCGTATTATGGTTATAGTTATGACACTACTATGCTTATTTAATGCATTGGTAGAATTTTCTTTAAAACCGCCATTGTGTGTGATGATCTCACATGCGAGTGAGTACTCATCTCATTTCCGCGCATTGGCGGGTGTACAAGTATCTGGATCATAAAGAAACTACACATGGTGGCCTAACCAGAAGTGCAATCATCGCTGTGAATATGTTGTGCGCGCGATAGAGAGAGAGTGCGCATGTTCTAAGTACAGAAGAATGCCCGAAGCCATCCGATTATTGGTACAAACAAAGAATCCTATGTGGAAGGGGAGAGAATAACAATGGATTTCATCACAAGAATACCACAAAACGCGTAAAACAAACATGACACCAACTGGGTCATTGGAGCGAATCGTCTTAACCAAATCCGCATATTACATGCGCGAGCGCCCGAGAGACATAATAGTATGGAAACCCTTACACAAGCGTTATACATAAAAGAAATATCTCCCGAGAAAAAGAGTGCCAATATCTATTCATCATAAAGCGCGTGACATTCCATTTCACAATCCAGATTCTGGCAATCATTAGAGCGTGAGTGCTTTGGTACTCCAATTAGACATGAGTACCGCTTTATCATCTCGAAACTATGGAGCGCGAGAGTGACGAAGAACCATCCAAACACTGAAGAACATGCTTCGAGCATGTGTTATAGAATTATGGAAAAGGATTGGAAAAACACTTTACCATTAGTAGAATTTTCTTACAATAACAGTTTACCATGCCAGTATAAGGCATCACATTTGCGTGTGCGCTTTATGGTCAGAAAGAGCAGATCACCTGTTTGCTGGCCGAAGTTGGCGTATGTTCAACTTACAAGGACCAAAAATAATCCCATGAAACACGTGACAAGATAGTCAATTCGACAACATGTCGATGAGCGAGAGCGCGTAGCTTCGCGCGCGAGACCGCAGAGAAGTTATGCCAATGTAAGACAAAATCCATTATTATTTGCCTACCACTAATCTGATATGAAATGATATTACTTATTAGTATTTTAGTTATGTTTTCTCCTACCCATAAGAAGTCTCGTTGGGGAACCGTTTTCCCAACTGGACTTAAGCGAGAGATAAGGATCCTCTTGGAGTGGGAACCGAAGGATATAGGATAGTTGATCGTGTTTGTCGGATGTGCCCCGGACGATAGGGCGAGGTACCCGTGAGTCCGGTGATTCTTGCGGAGGCAAAGTCAAACCCAATAGCGTGAGCCCAGCATAAATATATACCCATGAGCGGCGAGAGAGCACCTCTCACTGAGAGAGTATTGATTATTTTTTTCGGATATTTTGTATTTTTATTTGAAGTCGTTGCGTGACTTTCGATCTTGTATGTCATTTCGATTTCAATTTGCGAATAAAAGCCTAATTAAACTAGGCGCCTATAAGGAATTATCTAGAAAATTCTAGGGGCTTAAAATACAAAAAATAAAATGCCCAAACCCCCCCCCTGATTGCTGTTTCGAAAATACGAAACCGATACCCAAGAGAAAAACAAGGAGAAAAAAATTTAGGGTTTTGATTTTGTGAAAGAAACAAGATTTAAGGTATGTTTAGATTTTCCTTAATTAAGTTTTAAATCCATTAATTTTAATTCATGTAACACGAGTTAAGGTGGATCTAGGTTTCATATATCTTTTAAATTAAAGTATATTAATCTAAATACGGTTCTTTTAATTAATTATGATGGAGTTGGGGGGGGGATAAAATCGTTTAGGGGGTTTAGTCGCGTTAGAACTTGACTTAACGTTTGAGCAAAATTTAGGGAATGTTTTGTTTCAATGATATATAGAGGTTAGAACATGAAATTGATATGCATTACGCGGTGCCTATAATGAAGCACAGTGAGTCTAGTTTTCATAACAATGCCGGCCTCGAAAGTTTTTAAGGTCGGAAGTCATTCAAAAGTTTGGTGACAAAGAAAGGTTTTTCAAAGCATGTAAATTCGTGTAGCAGATTTTAGGTCAGATTAAACGAGTGTAAAACCCCCATTTCTAAATTTGAATTAGTCGCCAACCAACAGGAGTTTTTAGTTCTACTATACTATAAAAAAATCCCCCAAAGTATAGCTTCTGATTTGGAGTCTAAGTATGGTTTTTAGGTCCAAACTTTTTAGTGTTCGTCTCAGGATCCGAAACTGCGGAGGATTTTTAAAAGTTTGATTTGTATTGGGGCACTGTAAGTAGGGAAATAAATTAGTGGAAAAATCATGGAGAAATTAAAGCTCATGATATTGAACCATGATTTTTTGTTGGTAAAATTTATAAAGGTTAGTAGGTGTGGTTTAGAAAATGTACTAGTGACACTAAAATTCTTCTGCTTTTTCGGGTACGCGAAATGGGTTGAACATGAAAAAATGTGTCAAACAAATATTGGTAAAGGGGAGAGGGCATGGAGTGGTCGGGTGACCCATGAGGTACAATGAAATAAACACCTTAGACCATCCAACATATGATTGTTACATGTGGCTTGTAAGCTTATTGGCTTAGAGAGTGTGTAACACGTGAGAGATTTTGTTGTTTAAGCTTTGAGTCGAGGGGGAGTTGTGGGAATTGGCTGTTAGCACCAAGGTGTGCGGGAGTTCATAGCCCCCTTTTTCTTATTTTTTCATAGGGAGAAAATTGATGCAGATGAGTTTAAAAAATGTTTTAGTTACTAATGATAATGTATTTTTTTATGAGGCCATCGGGTTCTATTACGAGACTATAGTGTATGTCTATTGGGATGCAACATCTAATGATGACTATGGCGAGAGTGGTTTGAGCTTGAGGCTGATTGACGTCTCAAGGCAATGATGGATTGTTGTGCTTGAGCGTGACCGTCTCAAGGCATTGATGGATTGTTAGAAGTGAGCGTGATTGTCTCATTGTTAGGGATTGTTAATAGTGAGCGTGATCGTCTCTTGTTTATGGATTGTTAATAGTGAGCGTGATCGTCTTATTGTTGTGGATATGGATATGTTTGTGATGTTTGAGCGTGAGCGTCTCTCTTGTGTGGTTGATGTGATTGCATAGTTAGCTTGTATGATAGTTCATTGTAGTTCCTCTAATGCTATGTTTTATTTAATCATAATGATTTTCAAAGCTAGTTATTGACGTGTCCTTATCTAAGACCTATGACCTCCCAACATATTGTTGAACTGTTTTTAAGCATCATTTTCAGGTGAGCATCATGGGGATAAGATAGAGAGAAGTGGCTAGAAAGAGACCATAGGATGTCATGGAGTTTATTGCTTTTATGTCTTGAATATTGCATTGTTTGAATTATGGATACTTTCTTGTATGTCGCTTTCTATTGGGCGAGCACTTTGTGTCATCAATAAAGAACGCCTTTTTGGATTTATGATTAGTTTTTAAGGGTAATTGTTATGACACTACTTTGCTTATTTATTGCATGTAGAATTTTCTTTATAAACGCCATTGTGTTGTGATGATCTCCATGATGTTACGCATCGCATTTCCGCCTTGGCGGGGTGTGACATGTATCAGGATCTAAAGAAACTATATTGGTGGCCTAACATGAAGGCAATCATCGCTGAATATGTTGGCAAATGTTTGACATGTTCTAGAGTTAAAGAAGAATGTCAGAAGCCATCCGGATTATTGGTACAACCAAAGATTCCTATGTGGAAGTGGGAGAGAATAACAATGGATTTCATCACAAAACTACCCAGAAAACCCTCAAACAAAACATATCACAATCTGGTCAATGTCGATCGTCTTTACCAAATAATCCCAGCATATTTCATGCCTACCCGAAGACAAATAGTAATGGAAAACCCTTACCAAGGTTAACATAAAAGAAATAGTCTCCCAGAATAGAGTGCCAATATCTATCATCTTAGATCATGACAGTCATTTCACATCCAGATTCTGGCAATCATTAGAGAGTGCTTTGGGTACTCAATTAGACATGAGTACCGCTTATCATCTCGAAACTGATGGTCAAAGTGAAAGAACCATCCAAACACTTGAAGACATGCTTCGAGCATGTGTTATAGATTTTGGAAAAGGAATTGGAAAAACAGGATGGGAAAGACACTTGCCATTGGTAGAATTTTCCTACAAAAACAATAACCATGACAGTATTAAGGCATCACCATTTGAGGCACTTTATGGTCGAAAGTGCAGATCACCTGTTTGCTGGGCCGAAGTTGGAGATGTTCAACTTACAGGACCAAAAATAATCCATGAAACCACTGAGAAGATAGTGCAAATTCGACAATGCTTGCAAGCTGCAAGAGACCGGCAGAGAAGTTATGCCAATGTAAGACAAAATCCATTAGTTATTTTGCCTACCACTATCTGATATGATATGTATTACTTTCTTAGTATTTTAGTTATGTTTTCTCCTACCCATAAGAAGTCTCGTTGGGGAACCGTTTTC
>BQNB010086004.1:0-28308 GCA_026074375.1 Tanacetum coccineum | reverse complement strand
AGATGATCCGAACAATGACCCAAACATATCTGGAGATCCTTACAAGACGTTGTTTGTTGCTAGACTTGTAAGTATAACAGTTTTTTGCATTGTTTGCTTATGGACAAATGTTTTTTAACAGAATTAATAACTTGATGTTCTTTTACTTTCAGAACTACGAGACAACCGAGAGCAGAATTAAAAGGGAGTTTGAGGCATATGGTCCCATCAAACGGGTAGGTTTTGTAGAGTACCTTGAAAAAGGGCTCAAGGTTATAGCCTTTTGTTCGGTAAGAGGTTTGGTTTTGTGGTATGCGGACAACATCTTTTCCATGTTGCCCTCCTAAAACTTTTTTGAATGACAACTCTGAAGTTTAAAAAATACCAATTGCAAATATTGCTGATGATATAGATTTTTTGTTAACAAATATTACAGAAATTGTTTTAACAGATTTTTTTATCATATTGCTGTACTTATATCTGGAAAATTGATTTGTTTAAATAGACCTTTGAACTGTTAAATAAAAGATTATCTTGGTAAAATATAAGTCGCTTGTAACTTTCGGCAGTTACAGCATAATAATAATAACAATGAAGTATAATACTAATGGCCAATGATAATATATGCTGACACAAGTCTCGTTTGCTTACTGCGTCACCTCTAAAATATTGGTTGCAACATACAATACGTGAAACAATGAAGGTGGATTATTGTAAGTGCAACTATTCATTGTCAATGTGATTATATTTTTGTGGTTAGCAGAGATTGTAAATTGTGATGCTAGTATAAGATTTAACCGTCAATATGGTAAGTTTGAGTCAAGTTATATGTCTTCACTTGCTCTGGAATCTGGATAAGTATATTATGGAGGTACTTTAAAACTGGTAATTGTTCCTCAGGTATTATTGCCTATCCACCTACCCACACTTTTAGTTTGTTCCGATCTTTTTTATTTTCTCTTTGATTGAATCACAAATTCAAGAATCCGGGTTTTGGGTATCTAGTAGCTTATAGCCATCATTCAGCTAGTAAGGTTCAAGGTAAAAGGTACTTTCTGTTAGTAGCTTATAGCCATCATTCAGCTAGTAAGGTTCAAGGTAAAAGGTACTTTATGTTAGTAGCTTTTAGCCACCATCCAGCTAGTAAGGTTCAAGGTAAAAGGTACTTTATGTTCCTCTTTTTCTACCGGATCCAACTTGAGCAGATGAATGATGCAATTTGCCTTTTGGCCTTACTATTCGGCAACTTATGGAGACTGTCAACTTGGGTAAAATGTATTGGGGGTGCATCTCTTTTCCCTTCTTTTTTAAGTTGAGTACTTGCGTTTCTTGCTTACTGAAATTTTCTTTTCCATTTAAAGGCCATCTAAAAATGTTTCAGAAGTTGAGAAGATTTCCTGGTATTTTATATACATATATCATATACTTTATAGTACTTTATTATTACATTAGTCCCTGGTAAGGGGAGGGTAGTATGTTCGAGACTTGTAAGTTGGCCAAAGTTATTGTGCGACTCTAGCAGTGGTGGTGATGATGCATCTCGCCTGGAGAACCTATTAATTAAAGGTGAGCACGGCTATTTAGGCGTAGTGCCTGTCTGCCGTGCATTTAGGATTATATAAATTGCTAACCCTTTTAATGACACTGCACTTGCTAGGTCGGAGCACCGTTTTCTAATTATACTTTATTAAAGAAAATACGGGTTCTTAATTTTCCAGGCCTTCCGTTGTTTATCTAACCCTTAAGAGTTCCAGGTTCGCTTGATCGCTGATAAAGACACAAACAAACCAAGAGGATATGCTTTCATAGAGTACATGCATACACGTGATATGAAAGGTTTTTTTCTTTCTGAACTCTTACTTTTGTTATATCTTCTTTTGTCACTCTTATTTGCTTATCTGATGGGATTTGTTCAATGAACAGCTGCATATAAACAAGCTGATGGAAGGAAGCTTGATAACAGAAGGGTGCTTGTGGATGTTGAACGTGGTAGAACTGTTCCTAATTGGCGACCCCGTAGACTTGGTGGTGGCCTTGGAACAACCAGGGTTGGAGGTGAAGAAGTTAACCAGAGGAACTCTGGGAGGTAAACTTTTTTTCTTCTATTAATTCAATGCAGCTCATGCTTGCGTATTACGGACTAAATCCTGCCAATATATTCTATGGTAAATAAAAAGCCAAAATTTTAAAGCAGGCTTAAAACGATTGAAATTAACGTGAGATTTTTTCAATGAGACGCGAAAGATCTTTTGTGTATTAGCTGATATAGGTAAAAGATATATCACATTTTAAGTCTATATTTTTATGTTACTATGCAAGTATCCAGAATTTTAAATTCGACTGGAAGAGAATGGTTACCAGTTTGGTACTTATGTGGAATGGGTTCTTATCCACATCTACCATCAATCAGTGCTAAAGTAAATCATTGCACTACATCAGGGTTAGGTCCAGAATTGTATGAAACAAACCTGATACATTGAATTCACATTAGACCCCTTATAATTTCTATAAACGGCTTGTTGAACCGATAAACTTTTTTTTTTTTATAAATATTTTGGATATACTAAAGCCACCTAAAAAATTATCCTACTTATCCTCCTATACACACAATCATATAATATAAATTTTTTCCACTTATTATCTCTAAATCCAAACCGTCAGTTCCGCCATTTGTCAGGATCATGTGTGTAGGATGTTTTTGTAGGAGGAATTAGCATTTTTGAACTTTATATTGTCATGAAGATCAGTTTTGACATTTCATCTTAGCCTTGGCCCTGGCTGATAGTCTATACTTTTCTATTTAGATGTTTATACCACATTACTTTATTCTGTTCTAAATTCGAACGAAATCTTGCATAAGCTAGTTCAAGATATGTATAAGCTAGTATATGCAAAAAAAACCTTTTGGCGACGCCCGACCAATTTAGTTGGCTCATTTACTTTCCTATATGATCCACTTATAACCCCTTAGAGATAATCAAAGCAGCACGAATTGATCCACCTTTAAGTAAATGAGCTGAAGTTGGCACTTAGAATTTGCTGTATTGTTACATAATGTACTAATCAGCAAAAAAATTCTACGATGGTCAGAGAACAACCACAATCAGGGGGAACAGCTCGATCTGTAGAGCCAAGAGCTGCTGAAGAACGAGACAGGTAATACTCGATATCATCTTCTATCTGATTCCTTTTTATGATGTTTATATATCAGATATTGATTATTGTACTAATTCAGAGACAGGGAGAAGTCTCGTGAAAGGGTTAAGGACAGAGAACGGGAAAAGTCTCGTGAGCGGTCTCATGACAAACCAAGGGATCGGGAACACAGAGACGATAGGCACCGCGATCGTGACCGTGACAGAAAGTCAGATAGGGGCGATCGTGACCGTGATCGCCGTGATCGTGACCGACACCGTGACCGGTCAGAACGTGGTCGTGACCGTAGTGAACGTGGCCGTGACCGCCATCGCGAGAAGGACAGGGACAAAGATCGGGATTACGAGGCTGGTGATGTTGAACTCGTGGACCGTGATCGTGGGCGGTCTCGTGATAAAGACTATGAATATGACCGAGTTGAAAGACATGGGGATAGGCAAAAGAGCTATGACCCAGAGGAATGGTATGAGCAACCTGAACATGGGAACAGTAAGCGGGCTGACCCTGGTCGTGATCTGGGAGGCTACGACTACTACGAACCTGACCGTGATCAAGAACGCTATGAGCATCAAGACCGTGATCACGATCGTTATGACCAGATAGATGAAGATAACTATGATCCAGCAAATATTGACCCACGTGACAAGGATCATGAGTATAGGCGCTCTGATAGGTCACTCTCACGCGAGTATCACGAGTACTGAACTGGTGTTCTCAAATTATAATATAACCGATCCTTCACTTTTAAGTTTTGCTGTATGTTTTCTTATTCTGGGTTGGCACAATGGGTTTGTTTCTTTTAGATGGGTGGATTGTAAGTTGTACTAATATGCAGTGAATTTGTTTTATGTTTTTCTAGATATTGGCTGTCGGATGGTTTATGTTTTTTTTTCCTTTGCATCAACACAATTACAGTGGTTGCAAAATGAATGCAGTATTCTTATTAAGGTTGAACCAGTATTATTCTCGTTTTGTATACGCCATCTGCGTGTATTGATGTGTATTCTTTAATTTGTTTTGTAAAAAGAGCTAATAATGATGTTTGGGTTTATTGAGCCTTTCTAGATTGAAAGTTGAAACAGACAATATTTTACGAGTTTCTGAAAGAATCACGGATTTTGTAAAAGAAACCATAAACTCGTTTCAGAAAAGTAGATGTTTCGGAAGGGAAAATACTATTTCTTACAATATTTTACTACTTATATTCCTACTTATTTTATTGTTGCATGTCTAAACTTGAATGATCGGATGAAATTATGAAAGAGGATGAGTAGGAAGAAGTTGTAGAAATATATAGTAATGCTCGTTACGAAAGGTTTAAAGAGCTTGCGCCGTCAGGGTTCGCGTCAACGTTGTCAGTCACAACGGTTCAGTTTTTTTTTTTTTTTTTTAAATCAGAACATTGAGCAACGGTGTAAAATGGTTTAAAGTGGGGAGAAGCCTTTTTATTTAGCGTTTTATGCAATTAAACACCCTTTTTCTAAAAAATTAAAATTTTACACTAAAAATCCTATAAATATCCTCTAACACATCTAATTTTTACACAACATTCCATCTTCACTTCTATATTTATACTTCTCTCAAATGAATCCAAATCAATAGGTCAACAACTTCAACGACCCACAAAATCAAATACCGAATACACAAAATTTCAATTCTTCATCATCTTCTAATCCAAACAAAACATCATCTGCAAACTCTATCACCTCAAACACCAACCAACTTCTATCATTCACCGACTTTCATCAAATCTCAAACGCATTTGTCAACCCATTTATCAACTTTACACCCGATCAATTCCAATTATGGCAACAACTTCAACAACAATTATCTCAAACCTAAATCTCTTCTTAACAAAAAAATTGTGCAAATCCCAATTTTCCCAAAAATTCAATTTCCCCAACATTCCACCCAAGAACCTCAACAATCCCAAGTTCCCTAACATTCAAGCCAAGAACCACAAGAACCCGACGAGGGTCCATCGTCACAAAAAAAAACACGCCAAAAGACCAAAGCCAAGAAACCCCGTGAAAAGAAATCTGATCGTACACCTTGGACCCAAGCCGAGGAGAGACTTTGAGGGGGGGGGGGGGGGGGTATTACATACAAGTATCCGAAGATCCGAAAGTTGGGAGCGACCAAAACAATGACACGTTTTGGTACAAGATTCTCGGCGTATACAACAAGCGAGCCTGGGAAAATGGTTTAAAAGAGTGTACCAATAATATGTTGACGGGATTGTGGACGTCGATGAACGGAGAAGTAAAAAAGTTTGACGCGCTTTACGATTAAACTAATGTTCTTAGCGGCGAGAACACGGATCAAGAACGAGAACTCCTACTTGTTTCTTGAAACCCACGAAACCCTAAGAATCATCAAAGTAGGTGATCTCTATGAATTGTCCACACTACACGTCATCGTGTATTACCTGAATGTTAGTTCCTTTATCTTTACGATCTAGCAGTGAACACCAATTGTTTTGCTAAGATGGAAATCGACCAAGAACCCTAAGGGGTGTGTTTTGCTGATCGTTTTATGGAGAAAAAAAGGGGGTCATTTTTTATGATTTGTTTCCAAGTTATAAGGATTATGACTAACAAATTCTTATATACCTTGAACAAAACTTGGTCTCCAAGTCAAACTCTTCCACCTCCTATTTTTTTCACCCTTATGGTTGGCCACCCCCTTATGGACTTTCCATATTGTTCAGGTTAAGTCCATTTAACTAAGTCTAACACTAATTAAATAGAAGTCTATAGTTAATTAACGTGTCAAACGTATTAATTAACGACCTTTAAACGATTCATGAAATATTAACTGATATAATTACTATAAATATATTAATTACATTATAATTGGTAATACCTTGGTGTATACGTATGTGACCCCGTAGGCTCACGTATCTCAGCCGTATAATTATTTAATATGATATGAGCACTTCCCAATAGCTCTCACTTGCGAATGTCATAACCATAAATAATTATACTAGCAAAGGTTAGCGTCTAGCAACACGTCAATGCTTCCAAAAATACCTGAGTGCGGTTTCGTAAATGTCTAATTTTAAATAGTTTATTACTACTCATCCTTTCGTTTCATATACTTGTTAAACTATAAATATAGATCAAGGTCATTCCAAATGTTTAACTATTATGTTTCTCGATATACATATTAAACAAGATTATCAAATGTAATCAAGATTCATCTTGACTACCTTTTAGGCACGACCATGCAAACATCTGATCAATTCATCGAGGGGCCCAATGATATATAACCCCAGTAACAAGTGGATGAACAAATTCTATTTTGACTGTGCATGTCATTCATGTGCTTCACACCACTTCTGAATAGCCTTTATAACTATCTTATTCAGGACAACGTTTAACTATATTAAGGAATGATATTCCACACGTGCAAGACCTACTTTCATCTCAAGTTTGAGGATGAGTAAAATACAACCACTTGCGAGATTCACTATTGACGTCGATTCATGAAGTGAATACTCGTTGGTTGGTGTAGTCCAATATTCATAGCCAATATATAACATATGAGTTTGGCGGACACATTATTTAATATTCATCCATGACGAATATTATCAGTCGCTTACATTTGTCTTAATTCAACAATAGTCTCGTATCATTATCCGACAATGGACAATTTAGAATAATTAAATTGCTCATGAATTTAAACATGCAATTATAAAACACAATAGTATAAATGAAGACGATCATACTCGGTATATCAATTCATTATTTAATACAACTGCTTACAATTCCATTATCAAAATACTAAATAGATCAATGCATGATGATCATAAGAAGCCCCTTTGACACCTCTTCATCCGCAAATAATTCTCGATGTGAAAACACATAGACAAGGGGTTGAGCTTTGAATAGGAAAAAGAGTAGATTTGCAGGGTCCCAAATGAATTGGCTTATTCGAAAAAAGGCGTTGTTCTTTGGAAGATCTATCTCGTGTCTGGTACTGCACGGTTCCACTCTGCAAGAACTCTGAACCATTGTTGACAAGACATAGGTTTCATGAACAAGTCAACTAGGTTATGATCTCGCGAAACTTTGAGAATAATTATTTCAAAAATTCACAAATATGGAAGTTCTTGAGCAATACGATTATTATCATTTTGTATTTATGCACTCACGTACAAGTATTGTTATCGTACATTTCACACGATGTTTGAAGCCAGCAAAACACCTAATTAAGACAGTCATTTTAACAACCGCTCAAGCTGTAAAGTATTGTTATTCTTTTAATTTGTATTGAAACAATGCACTCAACCGAGCACTTCATATATCCGTATGAATACCTCAAGCACCTGAATGACATGGTTTTATATTAATGTTAAGGAGTAGTCATTAGGAGATCATTTGAACCAGCTATTTATATAGATGCATTGTCGGTTCTTGAATCCGATGAATGACTCAAAACTATAAATGCTAAGATTCAGTCCATAAAAGATTAGCATTTTTAGAACTTGATTGATCTTTCACCAATCGGTTAGATTATGAGGTTAAAATGAGTTTCTTAAAGAGAAGACTCGTAAGGACAGAATTATACATACATTTAATGCACACCTAATGACATGAGATTTTACTCATACTCAAGCAATTAACTGTTATTAAACTTCTTTTGTTTGCGAGCATTAAATATGTAAAGATGATTAATTGTCATACTTGTTTTCATAAATATGAGATATGACAATTGGATGTCAAAACTCTTTCTTGATTGATTATCTTTGTGAGGACGGTGAGTAATCAAAAGAGATTATGAATTCAAATAATCTTTAGGAAGTGTACAAAATGCAAGAATCCTAGTACGGATCAAAGCACGTATCTTGGAGATGAATCTTAAGTTTAGTTATTAAATTAATGATTTGATTAGAACTAAGATAACTTCTGATTACACCAAAGAGCTAGTGGGAGCACTATTTTTGTTTTCCTTAAATCACATATGTTGTATAACATATTGGTAACAACATTCCATCTAAGCTAGATGTTAATCCTTAGCTTGGAATAAAGCTTCACTTGAGGGATTTGATAATTAAAACAACAACCTTGAATACGTGTTTATTGGAATAAACACATGCGGTTAATAAGTCTAATGCAACATGACATATCATTAAGCAAGTCTCAATGGATATATCTCACTTGATGAGACTGAACATGAATCAAAACCTTAAGTCTGACTGAGGGATTGATCATTTACATCATATTGTGTATGGTGCTAGTTGTAACACTTGCATGCGTGCTAGATGAGATGACAACAAAAGTATCTAAGTGAAATTCATTAGACGACAGTTAAGATAAACCTTCTAATAGAAGCTGTTTGGATTAGAAAATCATTTATGGGCTTGTGTCGTCCCTGGTAATGAAGATCCTATGGATATACACTGCGACAATTCTGGCGCAAGTATCATAAATAACGAACTTGGAGTTTAAGAGGGCGCCAAACATTACCAAATGAATGTTCATCGTTTACGGATTTTAAAAAAATAGCATAGTGTTATCAGTATACACCGATGCTAGTTTGGTTGAGATGACACTCGATCCTAGTCGTGGTAGGATTTCATCATGGATGATAGAAGTGCTCGGTTGAGTGCATTGTTTCAATATGACATTTGATAGTGCATTTAGAAGGTTGCCTATTTTATTATTGTATCTCTTCAATATCAACGGATGCTCCATCTTGTTTCTTGTAAGAAGAGACTGATGACATTAAATAACGTCTATCTTATAGCATCGTTTATCCCATGTTATTAACCCATTTTGTATGATTATTGCAAGGAATTGTTACTTAATCGTTTGTATTTGAGAATTGAAGTAATTTTGGAGCATTTGGTAAAAGATGGAGAAAAAGACGTATTTTGAAGCATAAACGAAGAGTTTAAGAAAGTCGACTGATTCTGACATTGATACGCCGTCTCATTCTAGACAAATACGCCGTATCTAAAGACTTTGAAGAACTCAAGACCATTGCCTGACTTTGAAGAATACGCCATTGATACGCCGTATATAATACTTTGGTCAAAAATCAAGAAAAACACATTTTCAGCCAATACTCCGTATTGCCAATACGCCGTATCCAAAAATCGGATACGGCGTATCCAAATTCCTGCGCAAGAATATTGGAATATTTTATTCTTGGAGCCCACGCCAAGCCATCCAATACGCCGTATTGAGCTTCTCAATACGCTGTATCGAACCGACTACCAGACCCTATATATATAGGCGACCCTAAACTCAATTTTAAATATGCAGGTCAATCCCTAAACCACCAAGTCGACTAAGAGACGATCAGAAGAGCCTAGAAGATTAAAAAAGAGCCTCAAGATCATAGGTAAACTCTTGTAATCTTCGCACAACCGAATACGCGTTCGATCAAGTTTTTTTTACTTTAATCGTTTATATATCAAACCGTGTGTATTTTTACAATGATTATGGGCTGATACCTTTAGGTATCAGCCATGTTTATGAAGACCTAATGTTTGGTTTGTTTATCTCGATTGCTTAATTTATCATTGATTGTTGTTTATGTTTATCAATTTATATTCGTTTACGTGCTTAATTATGCGACCTATCATTCAACTGGGTCTAGTCCTACATATTTAATGCGCTGCAACTTCGGTGTTGTTTGGGCGTAGGCTAAGAGTCTGGGATAGCTCTCCATATTGCAATTTATATATCTAGAATTATATGATCACAAATATTGACATATCTTTGCATTTAGTTTAGTGAGCTTAGTTGAGCCATAAGGTGACCTTGGTATCAACGAGTACGTTCTTATTTCATTGGTAAGGACTCGGTAGTAGACTACTAGTATATAAATCGTTGTTAAGCAGTAAGTGGGTAAAGTCTCATTGAGCTAAGGTTTAGTAAGAGCACAATTACTTAGATCCTAAGATAGATTATAATCAACATAAGGATGCTTTATGCGGATGCGTCTAATTGTGACAGGATTAGCGTGTCTGGGTCTTAGGAAGAAGTACCGCCTAAGTCTAGGAATGATATGCCCTTTGAGATAAGACAATCATTGCACTAAATAAACAAACCTGTGTTTTATCAGATTATTCATGGTTGATACATTTTCCTTACATTAGTTCTCGACCGTTCCTCTATCGTTTGCTTGTCTTCTTGTGTGTATTTATTGCTTTACTTGTCATCAAAACCTTAGGTTAAATACACAAAATCGTGCCAGTCTCTCTGGCTGAAACCCCCCTTTTGTATTAGTTTTAGGTTTAACTTAGATAACTAAAATACTGATAGAATTAGGATTAACGCTCTCGCTCTTAGTGATTGACACCCTACTTACCAACGAAACTACAATTGACCGGGTACACTGCCCGTTAAAGTGTTGTTTTTAAGTATAGTCGGTATAAAATAAATAATAAAACTTGATACATAAATAACACCTACACAACGACACATCAAGTTTTTGGCGCCATTGCCGGGGAGTGAAGTTGTTTAATTCTTATTTATTAGTGTTTTAGATTTAGTTTAGATTAATTTGCATATTTGTGTGTTTGTTTTGTGTGTTTAATTTTCTGCATTGTATATTTTTGCATATTGTGTGTTTGTGTGCATTATTACAGTTCGTTGTAACTTTCTGAGTCGAATACTCAATACGGCGTATTCAACTTCTTGGATACGGCGTATAATTTTTTTTTCAAACCAATACAGCGTATTCGACTCAACCATCAATATGGCGTATTCAGCCCACTGAATACTGCGTATTAAGCAATTTAATAGTTTTCTTTTCTAGCGAATTTATTACAGGTTAAAATGGATAACCCCAACATTACTATGGAGGAGTATATTCGGCTTGAGAAAGAAAAAGCTCGTAGGCGTGGTAAGGTGTATAACTGGGAAACTGCTACGTATGGTAAGATCTGGGATAATGAAGACGTTCACGACCTCGGATATGTTGAAACTGAATTCCCAGCTATAGCCTTTAACGACACGTTAACATCTGAAGCAACACTCTCGTGTGAGCCTACGGTAAGTTCTCTTAATGATGAAATTGACTTTAGAATATCGTTTGACGAATCCGACGATGAAGATTGCACGGTAATTTTCGATAAAAATCCATTTTCCTACAAAATAATATATGTCAACAAGTTAAAAACGGATTCAGAAAATGATAATAAAAAAGTCAATATGCCTTCACTTCCATCACCCGAGCCTACGGTCAGTTGTTTTGATGAATTAGACTTCTTTAATGATCTTGAGAATGAACTTCCAGCCATTGTTTACAATGATGCTCAAACGTCTAAATCAGATGATTTAGACTACTTTAAAGACTTTGAGAACGAATTTCCAACCATTGTTTACAATTATGCTCAAACGTCTAAATCAGATTTATCAACTGAACCGATTTTAAACCCTCTACATAACAATGAATTTAATTTGAAAGATGAAACATCATTGTTCGAATGTGATGAAGATGAACAAAACGTTTTAAACTTTAATGATTTATTTCCTTTTAACGTAATTTATCCTGATGAATTAAAAACGAATACGGACAATGATAATAATAAAGTCGATATTGAACACTCTTCGGGGGATTTATCTGTCAAACCGTTACCTGATGTAATAAATACCGATGTTGGTGCCTATGCACATGGGTCAAATAAGCTTTTGGAAACAAGTCATGATACATCTAATAAATTTTTCAAAACTGAAACTTTTATCAAGGGATTAAATTTTAATATCATGACTTGGAATCATCTTAACAAAGGGATGTCATTCATTTTCCTAATCAAGAATTTGTATGTGCCATTTGGCATCCCGTTCGACCCCAAATTGTTTTATAAGGATGGGATTAAATTGGGGCAAGTCTAACTTAAAGACTTTTCTGTAAACAAAAGTGCTTGCCGGGAGACAACCCGGAATGTATTTTCAATTTTTATCGAGTCTGTCTTCCCAGACTGTCTATACGGCGTATCCAAACCCCATGGATACGGCGTATTGACTATCTGGACGTTATCCAGTCTTTATTTTCAGCACAGTCTATACGACGTATTCATTAAATGAATACAGCGTATACAGGTATCAATACGGCGTATCCTGGGGAATGGATACGGCGTATCGACTTCCTGTACAGTTTTAGGTATTTATTTCGAGTCTAACCAAACGAATACACGGAGATAGAATTGCATTTGTTTTCTGAGAATTTACACAGGACCTCGTGAAAGAAAAATCGACGATGTTGGTGATGTATTTACAAATCTGGAAATCTTAAAGTGTTGGAGTCTTGAAACCTCAAGACGGCTGTTCAACACACAATCTTGCTCATAAACGCAAATTGGAGAATCTACCGAGCAAATATCAGGGGAGTTTCTCATTCTAATTCTTTTTAAATTCTCGTATTTAATGTTTTATATATACAACGAGGACGTTGTATAATTCAAGTGGGGGGATGGAATTAGAATGTTTACTTGTCCTAAATTTTCACAATAAAAGGCTTAAATTATGCTCAAATTTAAAAAATTTCAAGCATACTTTTATGAAATTACATGTTACATAACCCGCACACAATAACCTTGATAGATATTATAAGGATTTAACCTTTCTGTTTCCAAATTTTTACCCAAATTTTACAAAATATGAGTGTGCCGGTGATGTTGTAGACTTTAGAACTTGGCTTGGTATATCTATTCGAGACCACAATAATGAGTATTATGGATTTAATTGGAGTAAGTTGTTTAAATTGGTAAATCTTAGGATTACAACCAAATGGCCTATACATGTTGTTTATTAACTAACTACACCGGTTAGTTAACGTCCACTTTAAACCTTTCCACTCTTATCTTTAGAGTGATGATCCACTAGAACAACCCGTAGAGCCAATCCTTTAGGAATTTACACCAATTATTTGTTTCGTTACACCCTTACACCTTAACCTACCCTGTTAGATTAAGTTTAATTTACAGTTGCTAGTTGCTTAAAGTGTAAAGTCTATATTTCCCGAGTCCTGTGTTATTTTCTATCTTTGGTGCGGTTGGAAATTTGTACATTGCAAATGAGAATGTATACTAGTAGTCAAAGCTCATGTGATTTTACTACATTCATAATTAATGGTGAATTCAAAGAACGAAGAAATTACCGAAGGAATTATCCGAAATTATTATGATCGTGAAGATGGTGAAACTACATCGAGATTTAAAGTATAGTTAGAAAAAAAAGAGAAAAAGAAAGTTTGAAGATAATCATTTCGCGAAAGAGCATTACCGAAGGAATTATACGAAGGATTGATTAGTCGTTGATACGTCGACAAAAATCAACGATGTAGAGTATTGTACAAAGTGAAAGATATCGTCACTTACCTTTTAGAGTATGTAAAGTTTTGGGATGATTGGGGAGTTGACCGTTATGGGAACGCCAACTTAGGTTGTTGTTTTTGATCTATGATCAAGACGTTGTAAATAGTTGTGTCTTTGTCATAATAACGGTCGGGAAAATAAGTGTCTAGCAACTTGTACTTTAAGCCTTAATCTATTTGTTTCTTGATTTTTATTTAACAACAATTTACTTCCCTCTCACCTAATGATTAACCTCTGGTTTTACGTGAATGAGGAGCCATACGAGTGTGCATGTCTATTCCGTCGTTACAGGTGTGTATGCATGTCTTGTACCTTGTTGGTTTACGACTTTTGGTGAAAGTTAAAAGGTTCCTACCCTATATCATTCTTCATCCTAACCGTTGGTTAAATTCGAATGGGGATGTGATCGAACACTCATGTCTATCCCGGCGTTCCGGGTGTGTATGTGTGCTTCAGCTGCCTTGTTAGAGTGGTACTTCTGGTGAAAGATTGTAGAATGATCAAACCGTACGCCTTTCCATACAAAAACCCATATTTACCTTTATAAACTTGTTACTCCTTGGCTTTAGTGGTGGAGATGTGTATCCTTGCCAAGCTTATGATATAATACTCGTCATGACCGAGCAATTGAGCGAATTAGTTACATGTTACCACATAGATTAGTTGAGTGATTTGAGTGTTTTCATCTTCCTATTTCGTGAGGTGTTTGGTTGTGTACTTGTAATAGATCGAATAAATGCTTTAACAAAAAATATCCTTAGGGATACATTTTTGTAAACTTCTAAAGGCTACTTGAGGACAAGTAGGATTCAAGTGGGGGGATATTTAATGACATCAAATAACGTCTATTTTATAGCATCGTTTATCCCATGTTATTAACCTATTTTGTATGACTATCGCAAGGAATTGTTACTTAATCGTTTGTATTTGAGAATTGTAGTAATTTTGAAGCATTTGGCAAAAGATGGAGAAAAAGACGTGTTTTGAAGCATAAACGAAGAGTTTAAGAAAGTCGACTGATTCTGACATCGATACGTCGTCTCATTCTAGACAAATACGTCGTATCTAAATACTTTGAAGAACTCAAGACCATTGCCTAACTTTGAAGAATACGCCATTGATACGCCGTATATGATACTTTGGTCAAAAATCAAGAAAAACACATTTTTAGCCAATACTTCGTATCCAAAAACCTAATACACCGTATTGCCAATACGCCGTATCCAAAAATCAGATACGGCGTATCCAAATTCCTGGGCAATAATTTTGGAATATTTTATTCTTGAAGCCCACGCCAAGTCATCCAATACGTCGTATTGAGCTTCTCAATACGCCGTATCGAACAGACTACCAGACCCTATATATATAGACGACCCTAAACTCAATTTTGAGTATGCAAGTGAATCCCTAAACCACCAAGTCGACCAAGAGACGATCAGAAGAGCCTAGAAGGTCAGAAAAGAGCCTCAAGATCATAGGAAAACTCTTGTAATCTTCGCACAACCGAATACGCGTTCGATCGAGGTTTCTTTACTTTAATCGTTCATATATCAAACCGTGTGTATTTTTACAATGACTATCGGCTGATACCTTTAGGTATCAGCCATGTTTATGAAGATCTAATGTTTGGTTTGTTTATCTTGATTGCTTAATTTATCGTTGATTGTTGTTTATGTTTATCAATTTATATTCGTTTACGTGCTTAAGTATGCGACCTATCATTCAACTGGGTCTAGTCCTACATATTTAATGCGCTGCAACTTCGGTGTTGTTTGGGCGTAGGCTAAGAGTCCGGGATAGCTCTCCATATTGCAATTTATATATCTAGAATCATAGGATCACAAATATTGACCTATCTTTGCCTTTAGATTAGTGAGCTTAGTTGAGCCATAAGGTGACCTTGGTATCAACGAGTACGTTCTTATTCCATTGGTAAGGACTCGGACAGTGGACTACTAGTATATAAATCGCCGTTAAGCAGTAAGTGGGTAAAGTCTCAATGAGCTAGGGTTTAGTAAGAGCACCATTACTTAGATCCTAAGATAGATTATAATCAACATAAGGATGCTTTATGCGGATGCGTCTAATTGTGACAGAATTAGCGTGTCTAGGTCTTAGGAAGAAGTACCGCCTAAGTCTAGGAATGATATGCCCTTCGAGATAAGACAATCATTGCACTAAATAAACAAACCTGCGTTTTATCAGATTATTCATGGTTGATACGTTTTCCTTACATTAGTTCTCGACCATTCCTCTATCGTTTGCTTGTCTTCTTGTGTGTGTTTATTGCTTTACTTGTCATCAAAACCTTAGGTTAGATACACAAAACCGTGCCAGTCTCTCAGGCTGAAACCCCCCTTTTGCATTAGTTTTAGGTTTAACTTAGATAACTAAAATACTGATAGAATTAGGATTAACGCTCTCGCTCTTAGTGATCGACACCCTACTTACCAATGAAACTATAATTGACCAGGTACACTGCCCGTTAAAGTGTTGTTTTTAGGTATAGTCGGCATAAAATAAATAGTAAAACTTGATACATAAATAACACCAACACAACGACAAATGAGAGACTATTCTCCAAATACTCTGAATCGTGAGTAAGAATTAATTGTTCCCAATTTGGACATTGAAAATACATTGATAGTTTCTGACTCTAGTTTGTTAATAACATGCTTCAGGATATTTTATTAAATTCAAAATTTCAATCAAGAGATAATGGAATTCATCCCATTCCATAACACGATGGTGTCTTGCTTACCTTCTAGGTTGGATCCATATTGAGTACACGCTCGGTATACTCAATTTTCCAACCTTAATAGCTTTAGAGGTAAAGTAGTTAAAGTCATCAAGGATCAAACAATATCAATAGATTGGGCATACCATAAAATTATGGCATTCCATGATGATTGATATTGTGAGACAATCCCACAATTCTTTAGATGAACTTATACTCTTTGGCTTACATACTTGCCAACTAAGTCAAACCAAATGACATCAATAGTATTTTCAAGCCGATTGCATGGTTTATATATAAGTATTTGATTAAGTAAATAACTTCATGTGTACGTCATGACAAGAAGACATATACATTAGATTTCTTACTATTCATTTTAATTCTTTGATCAACTCAAGGACTTCATGTAAATGTCTTAACAAGATGTTAGCCTTAAAATGTTAAGTCAAACAAAGAAAGTAAAAGTCATTATAGACTGAGTCGGGTCATTATGTTTTAGCAACTTTGTAACAATCGTAATAGACTAGAAATGGACTCGGGCTTGATAGTTAATCTAACATTGTATGCGTTACGGGCCAAAATCCCAAACAAAGTCAAGCCTGGTCCACCCTAGCTAATCCCAAACGCCTAAGGGCTTGGGATTGCTATAAATACCCCTTTTTCCACACATGAAAAGGGGGTTGGTTTTTTTGCTTATTCACGCATAGAAAGAAAACATTCCTTCCACATCTCTCTCTCTCTCTACGATTCTCTCTCTCTTTCTATGTCTAGATTTCTAACAAATTTGTGATTAAGAAGATGACTTAGAATTGGGATAACAAGTGGCATCAATAGCTCGGGGTAGAAAAAAGGGTGGTTGGGCTTATTTTGTAGTTTTTTCTAGCTTATTTGGGCTTATTATCATGTTTTGGGTTATAACGATTTGGAAAACATTAAACTTGATCTAAAAATGACAAATTTCACTTTATGTTTATGTTTTTATTAGTTTAAAACGTGTTTTAGCATATATTTGTAGAAAATGTTTACGCTTTTTGTATTAAAATCGTTGTTAATCTTATTCTTTGGGTCGTTTTTGTTTCATTTTGAGTTAAGCGGTTTAGAAAAAGCTAGGACACAAGGACGATCTATTGTGTTGTTTAAAACGACAAGGACACAAGGACTTTAAGCAATTTAACTCTATTTTGAATTCAAGCAAAATACATGGACAAATTTCATGCGATTTAAGTTGCTCTATGCGATTTAAACTTCGTGTGAAATAACATTTATGTGGTTTACATTGCAAAAGGATTATGCGATTTACCTCCAACCAATTTAAGTTTACACGATCATGCGGTTTAGCATTTCATGCGGTTTAACCAATCAAGTGAAATACGCTTTATATGATTTAGCTTATGCGATTTAACAGGGTAAATCAAGCGGTTTAAGTTTCAAACTTATGTTATTTAACTTGCACCTCTTGTGGTTTAACATTCTTGTGATTTAACTTTGTTTGTAGTTAAGTTTTGTTTATGTGGTTTAGCAGCTTAAGTTCAAACAGTTTAGGGTTTACAAATTATGTGGTTTAAGTTCCAAGCGGTTTAAGTTTGAGTTCAGACAATTTATAGTTCAAGCGGTTTAGGGTTTTTCATTCAAGAAATTTAATATTTCAAGCGGTTTAGGGTTTGAGAATCAAGCGATTTACGTTCGTAATTTGTGGTTTAACATTCAAACGTGATCACCAAGTGTTTTCGAGCTCAAAGAGTGAGTGAAATCGGTTATTACCGAGTTATAACCTAGTCTGGGTCACTAGGGTTTTGAGGTTTTGCAAGTTACAAGCCCTAGACGGGTTTTCCAAGATATAACCTCCAAGTTGAAACTTCTTTGCACTGTTAGTCCTCATTAGTTCCAACTTAACGACCGTTATCCAGATTCAACAAGACCCTTAACCAGAAACATATTGCACCGTCAGTCCTTGTATGCATTGTTTCTTAACGACAGTTAACGAAGCAATAATTAACCTTTCAAGACTTTATAATTTCACCGTTAGTCCTTCGTTAACAAACAAACAAACAACGATTACATCACAACACATCACTTTATCTACTTAAGATCCAATATTTTTTCGCAAATCCAATTCATCATGACTTCATCAAACAACCAAATGCACAATGACATCATGGCAGCTGGTTTCAAGGAACGTCCACCAATGCTTGCACTGGGTAGCTATGTATAATGGAAATCACATTTCATGAGATACGTTGACATGAAACCCAACAAAGATCAAATTAGGCAATGCATTGAAGAAGGTCCTTACGTATTAACTAAACTCGTTACTCAAGTAGTTCTATCATATGGGGATAATCCAGCACAAGCACGTGTTGTTCGAGAAGAAACATATGATAATACCAGTCCAGAGAACAGAAAATTAATCGATGCTGAAGCAAAAGCAATTCATATGATCCTGAATGGAATTGGTAATGACATATACTCAACAATGGATGCTTGTCCTAATGCTTGGGAAATGTGGCTTGCTATTGAACATTTGCAGCTAGGATAGTTAGTTAACATTCAGGATATTAAGACTAAAATTGTTTTGGGAATTCGGTAAGTTCACTTCAAGGGACGGGGAATCAATTAAGTCATGTTACACCAGGTTTTACAGAATGATGAATTAAATATGATGTGTCGTCGTGTAGGTGTTATTTATGTTTTCAAGTTTTACTATTTATATTTTGTTGACTTTATCTAAAACAACACTTTAACGGGCAGTGTACCCGATCAGATGGAGTTTCGTGGTAAGTATGGTGTCAATCACTAAGAGTGGAAGTTAACTCTCAATTCTACTGGTATTTTATTTATCTAGGTTTAGTACTAATCTAACCTAATTATTCTAATTAAACCTAAACTAACGCAAGAGGGGGGGTTTTTAGCCTAAGAGACTGGCACGAGTTTAGTTCTAATTATCCTAAGGTAATGACAAATAACACACACAAGTGATTAACAAAAGATTGAAAAGTGGTCAAATATGAGAAAAACGTATTAGCCAGTTTAATCTAATAATATGCCTTGATTGTCTATTCGTGCAATGATTGTATTAATTCGTTGGTGGTACATCATTCCAAAGTTAGGTAGATCTTCTCCCTAGACTCGAGGTTTATCGCTAGTTAATCCTGTCACAATTAACCTAAACTCACATAAAGCTCACACCGTTGATTATAATATATCTAGGAAACTATATTGGTGGTTAAGTTGAATCCTAGCTCATGGAGGCTTTACCAACTTACTGCTTAATAGAAATTCATATACTAGTATTCCACGCCCAATTAACTACCTATGGAAACTGGACGTTATGTGTAATCCTAAGTCACCGGCTTGGTCTACCTATCCATTTAACCATAAATTAGAACATGGCTTTTTATTAGTGATCCTAGTATTCTAGCTATATGAGTAAGTGTTATATGTTTCCATCCCAGACTCTTAGCCTACGCCCAAACAACACCGAAGTTGCAGCGCATTAAATATGTAGGACTAGACCTAGTTAAATGATAAGGAAAACACATAATTAAGCACATAAACGGGTATGGAGTGATAAACATAATCAACATGCAACGAATAAAGAACAATCGGTATAAAGACAAATCAAAACTTTATATTATCATAAACATGGCTAATACCTAAAGGTATTAGCCGATAGTTATTGTAACAATACACGAAATCATAGATGAACGATTAAACATAATGCTAACCGAACGCGTATAGTGGAATGTAGAGATTACAAGCGTTTTCCTATCGATTAGACCACTTTATAGGACCTTCATGGCTTAATAGATCTTCTGAAAATCAAACTTGGTGGTAAAAAGCATGTCTACAACTGAGTTTAGGGTTTTGTATTTATAGAGTCTGGAAAAAGATCAATACGCCATATCGGGCGATGTAGGATACGGCGTATTGGGGATTTCTTAGAATAAGGACCACGATTGATATCTTCCAGAATCTTCATATACTTGTTTTAAAATACGGCGTATAGATTTTCCTGGATACGGCGTATAGATCTTTAAATCTTCATGGTTTCTTGTGAAGTGTAGGCATGGATACGTTGTATCTTCCTTGATGGATACGGCGTATTAGATGTTAGAATAGTATTCTTCATATTTCTTTGTTTAAGCTCCAGAATGCGTGCATTTTTGCTAATCTTCACCAAGTACTCCATAATTACTGCAATTCTCAAATACAAACGATTAAGTAACAATTCTTGCAATAATTATACAAAATGAGTTATTTACATGGGATAAATGATGTTATAAAAGTGACGTTATTTGATGTCATCAAAATGGTTAGGAACAAGTTGAAGGTTGACACCATGCAGGTAAATGTTCGGTTTCTACAACAACTTCAACCAAAATGGTCAAGATTTGTGACGATTGTTAAGCAAGCTCAAGATTTGGACAAAGCCTCATATCACAAACTCTTTGACATTCTAAAACAACATCAAAATGAAGTTAATGAAATTCGAGCTGAAAGAATAGCCATGAATGCAAATCCACTTGCACCTGTTGCTGCTACTCAACATTATCCATATACTTATCCTCAAGCACATCAAGCACCAAAACCTTACAAAACTCATGCAACATCATCAAGACAAACACCATCAACCAGATCTCATGCTACTACCAAAAACAAGGCAAAGAGATTGTCAAAGCACCTTCACCTCCATCCGAGTCAGTATCTAAAGAAGACAGTGATAAGTAGATTCAAAAAAGCTTGGCACTCATTGCAGAGACATTCAATAAAATCTACAATCTTGCCAAAAACAACCTCGGAACTTTATCAAACTCCAGAAACAAAAATGTAGATACTTCTCTAAGAACTGGGAATGACAGATAGACTGGGTAGTTTAGGAATCGAAGGTGAGTGACAATTTCTGGGAACAAGGAAACTATAGGAAATCAGGTTGTTCGGTAATGTAGGATATAATGTTTCAATTTCAAAGGGTTTGGGCATTTTTCTAAGGAGTGAAGATCAACTAAGCGGGTCAAGGATTATGAGTAACATAAGGAAAAGGTGTTGCTATGCAAGAAAGAGGTTGTCGGTATTCAGCTGAGTGTAGAACATAGTGAATGGCTTTAGGACACAAATGATAAGCCTGGTGAACAATAGTTATAAGCATATTACATGTACATGGAAAAGATTCAGAAGGTCTTAACTACGGCTGGTGACAATTCTGGACCTACCTTTGACACTGAGACATTAAAAAAGGTGCAATCTAACGACGACTATAATGTGTTTTCCATTGAACGACATCACTCTAAGAAATCCGAATCTATTAATGATACATATGTGGTGGAAAAGATTGATAGAAATGTCACTCCTGATTCATCAGATATGAGCACTAACGAACGAGGGTTGACCAGAATGCTGAAGAACCCGAGGATGAACGTGTGTTGCTTTCTTCTTTAATTGCTAGTTTAAAACTTGATGTTGATGAAAACAAGAAAATTCAAAAACAAATTAAGAAAGCAAACACGTCTCTAACTAAAGATCTTGAAAAAAGCAAGCAAGATCTTTGGTATTCAAATGTGAGCTTGAGAAGAAAAAAGTTTTTCAAACAAACCACAAAAAAGAGAAAGTTAAACTTGAATGTCAAAAAGCTCTTGGTTTACTGGCAGAACTTAAATGACAACATGATGAATCTTCAAAAACACAAAGATATGAAACTTTTTACGTTAAAGAGGAAAATGTCAAGCTTGTAAACCATATATCTATGAATGAAAGACAAATTTCTTAAATTTAAAAAGAAAAACAACAACAGAAAAAAGGATATCAAAAGCAAAGAGGATAAAGACATTGACAAAATGATTGCTTTGGAAAACCAAGTAAAGTTTTTAAACGACATTGTTAATAAAACTGGTCAATCTACACAAACCGTTTATATACTAATTCCTAAACCGAGTTCGTATTACAATGGTAAATATTCTATTAGTTTTTCAAATCCTGAGTACCTCAAGAGAGCTCAATAGGAGAAACCTTGCTTGTACAATGTTAAATATGACAAGAATGATCTTGCGAATTTGTTTGTTCCCGAAAGTGAAGAAACTATCCGTCTTGCAAAAGAGAGTAGATTAAAAGTGGGTGATTTAGTAAAACCATACGACTATACAAAACTAAATAACCTTTATGATCTTTTTGTCCCATGGCAACAAAAGTCTCGTGATTATTTATATTTTGCAAATGATTTGGAAAATAATATTTTCATAACACCTTTTCAGAAACTAACAACTCATTTGGTGAAACGTATTGAATATTTGCCTACTAAAGCTTTCATGAGCAAAAGTAAGCAAGCATTTGATGTGCTTTAAATTAACATTGACAACATCAGATCTGTAGTTGAATTAAACTTGACAAGACGTCTTGAAAGCATTTGGCAAAATCCAATTACTCACAATATAAAGTGCTTGTAAAAGACATTTTAATTCCACTTGCATAAGACACTGTGTGTCACACCCCGTAAGTTTTAGGTCAACATTTTTAAACCTTTTTTATTATTATCTTTGACTTTTACATGTTACGTTTGAATCTGACAGTTTACCAGAAAGTTAACCCGCGTAAATCTGAAAAACGTCATCGGACGCGTCCCGACATCGGTTATTAATTAATTTAGGCCTTATAGGAGATATTTTAACTTTTCTAAATGTTTCATGATTTTTAATCACTTTCGATATTAATTTTAGGGTTTTATCTTTTAAATTGCGTTTTTTCGCGTTTTTGACTAAACGAAACCCCGGAAACCCAAAATCTTTTCGTCTAAACTTTAGTTATCGTCCATCTCATTTCATTAAGTGAAAATTTTCGTTCATACCTTCCCCCTCCATAAATTCGGACGCCCAAAACCATAACTATATCACCTTGAACTCAAAATTAAATAAAAGGCATCTATTTTTGAAACATGCACCCATGTGTACATGCAAGTATAGAAAATGACACATGAGAGTGTCACTCTCATGTGTAACCATCTCATGCAACCTTCACATGTGTTACTTACACATTCTTACACTCTTTGACTTGTAATTTTGAACCATGACCATGTTGCTTGAACCATTAGCTAGAAAAAATATGAACCATGGTCCTTGTGGCTTAGTTTGGTCGAACAATCAACATACACACCTTTGGTGTGTGTTGGTCACTTATTACACAAAACCATGAAACCCTAAACCTTCCTTTGGCCTATATATACTGATGTGTAGTTTTATACATGTAATAAAATAATATACTTATAGAGAAATTAAGGAAATCCCCAAGTAACCCTTGGACAATTCCACTCACAAAGATATATATAGAATACGTATATTACCGGATAAGTATGATCACCCGGGTCGTTTCTCCAACGACTAGTGAAATTGAAACCTCGTTTAAGCTTGGATTCTGATTTGAATGAAGCAAAGATATTTTTGATAATCTATATCTACTAAATTAAAAGCAATAATTAAAATTGAACAATTAAAGGCAATTTAAGCAATTTAAACAAATACGGAAAACAAATAAAACACGACTAATAAGCAAATAAACTAAAATTTAACCCTAAAAAATGTAAACTTAATTTCTAAACCTATGATAAGACAAAAGAAAATTTTAGGAAAAAGAAAAATATTTTTTTGATTATTTTTTAATTTATTAAGAATTAAAAACTAGTTTAATCTAATTAAATCTTAAAAAATAGCAAATTAAGTACTAAAAATTTGGAAAAATGATTTTTAAGCTTAGAAAAGTCTAAAATATTATAAAAGCAAAGAAAACTATTTTTAACTATTTTTATTATTAAAATCCTATTTTTAAAATTTAAAATAAAAGCTCAAAAATAAAATTTAAGATCTAAAAAGTGTAAAAATGATTTTACTGGATGGAAACCTAAAGTTATTTTTTATAAAACTAAAAACTATTTTTTGTATTTTTCTGAAATGTTTTCTATTTTTTATGTATTTTTTTAAGATTTTAACTTTCGAAAATTGATTAAAAATAAAATTTAAGCTAGAAAAATCTAAAGAATTCAGGGTAAATCCTAAATACTAGCAGGAACACAAGAAAAATAAGAAAACCCAAAATGCTAAACGAATAAGCCCTCAAATGAGCTTATAGGGCTACGACTTATTTATAAAAAAAATTTGAAAATGTGAACTAGTATTTAAAGGAAAGAAACAATGACGGATAAGCTATTGAAGCAAACTGGTTAACACGTTGGTACTATAACTGAGAGGTCGTGGGTTCGAGTGTGGGCAACCGCTTTTTGCTATTTTTTTTTTAACTTTATAGAAAAACTAAATATTGGGACTTAAAGAGGACTCAAAATTAAGCAAATTTAATAAAAGGTACATAAGCTGAAAACCACTAATAAGCTTAAAAACAGCTTATCAAAAAGCTGTGACAGAAAGTGGGCTTTTGCTCTTAGCTTTACTAAATTAGCTACAATAAGCTAAACCTAATAAACTTAAAGCTATCTATAATCTACTTCTAGCCTAATAGGATGAAATGAAAAGAATAAGCTCAAATAAGCTACCAGTACTAACTACAAACTATCAGTACTAACTTAAAGTTAGAACTGGTGAACAAATAGACAAGAGGACTTCTTTGTGCTTAAAAATAAGCACTCAATTAAGCACTTCAAGATTAGTAACTTAACTTTTATTAAAATCTGACTTAAAAACTATATGAAAATGCATTTTTAAAAGATTTTGGAAAACTTTAGCTTAATGAGAAAGCAGTTTGAAATCAGCCTTAATACTTAACTTTTGACAGATTGAGTTCTTTGAATGAAAAGACAAAAGTTCATTTTAAACACTGAAAACAGATGATAAAATAAGCTACAGTCTAAAAACTAAGTGCAAACTTAAAAACTATGATATATGAACTATAAAAACTGAAAATCAAATCCTAACTCCTATTTTATCTTGATGAATTTAGAACTTAAAATTGACACTTATGCTGAAAATTCTTGCTGATGCATTTGACACTCAATTAACCTTAACTCGAATCACTTAAGTGCAGACCTAATAACATGCTTTCAAACACTTTAAATCATCTAAAATAGGAAATAATAAGCTAAGCTATAACTAAAAACATATTTGAGCTAAATGAGCAAGCTATTCCAAACAGACTTTAATAAAAACTAATGAAAACTTAAGTGACATATGACCTAACTTATATAACTATAAAACAGACTTAGATGAAGATATTTAACCAAAATCTTAAGACCAAATGGTCACAAACAGCACTAACCTATGGTTAGTGCTGTTGTGCCAAACACCCCTTTAACTATACTAATACTCATTTAAGCTTATGAAACACTTATTTAAGGCTTAAATCTGAATTACTAGATAATGAACAGCTTATAATAAGACTAATAAATGAAAACCAATAAGCAAATAAGCCAGAAAATAATAAGCTAATACTATGCTAATATTTTTTTAGGTTTTTATAATTTTTTAAAGGCAATTAATAAAATACTAAATTCTAAACATTAAAAATTAAAAACAGAAAGTTGAAAATGATTAATAAGCTAGAAGAAAAACAGATAACCACAAATAAGCAAACAGGAAAGCAAATTAAGCAATTATTAACTGAAAATTAAGGCAGAAAAGCTAAACAGAGAACTTACTTGAAACCTTAGCTTAACAAAGGTTAGAATTAACTCAAATGAGCATCAACAGCTCTGGCTTATCAAAGATAAGCCAGTAAAAGTCCATGGGAGCTCTTCCATGTTTAGCTTCCCTTCCAAAGCTTATAGGTCCAAATTAACAAAGTATTTAAGCTGATTTAAGATTGAAAGTAGTGATTTAAGACAATTTAAGCTCAAATCATGAGTTTAAAGACTCATGAGAGCTATCATGAGCTTATGTACAGTAGCTTATGAAAAGAGCTTATAAGTAAAACAGTTTATTAAGACTAAAGATGACTTTTATTAAAGCTTGAAAAGAAATTACAATTCTTCATTAAAAAGGAAATTACATTTAACTAAGAAAAAGGAAATTACATTTAAAATAAGCTGATAAAATAAGCTACCTATACTACTCCTACTCCTACTCCTCCCTAGATAATGAATGTGTGTGAAGGTGAAGGCTATTTATAGCCAGTTGGTGAAGCTTCTAGTCTCTCCTGCCTTGCTCTCCAATCCTTCAATCTCATCCCTTGAATCTCTTAATTATTGGATCATGATTCATAGCCGTTGGATCATTTGTGGACACTTGAGGATTGCCAAGCTGTCATTATTTGATTGTGACAGCTTATGCTTTCTTTGAGTGTTGTTTTAGTGTAAAAACCTAAATCCCTTGTGCTTTCTAGCCATCCAACGTATCATTCCTTTCTTGGTATTGACCAATGAGGAGGCTTGATGATGTAATGACCATGTACACATGTTCCTTGACCGTTGAATTGTCCAAATTATCCTTTAATTATAAAAAGCCCTTTGATATGAGGCAAGGGTAATTTAGGGAAGATGATGAATAGTAAGATTGGATCTTGGCGCCAAATTTTGTTTTTTTAACTGAATACGGGTTAAAATAAATTTAAACTTTGGGCGAATGGCATTTCTAGTCCCTCTCATTCGTTTTCTCATTTTCTAGTTATAAACTAGTTCTAGAAATTGCAAAACTGGCCCTTGTGGTTTATGAAAAGGGAAATGGGCTAGGGTTTTGGGCTTATGAATCCGGGTGAGGCCCATTTAGGGTTTAGAAGGCCCATTAAGCTTTTTAGGGCTCAATAAGGGTTTCTATGGCCCATTAAGATATGAGGGGATATTTTTGGCTTTTTGTGAAACTTAAAGGACTGGAATTAGATTATTGTGAGGTTTTGTCTTGTAGTGGTTTACTGCTGTTGACCATGTTGACTGGAGCTTGACTTTTCTGGCTTCGGCTTTGATTCTTTGGCTTCTTTTTGTACTCTTCTGATTCTCGTGTCCGTGCTTGCCCGTTTTTGACTGTTTTCTTGTGATTTTTGATATATCCGTACCTGCACACACAAAACACAAATACAAGCATATTTTTGCCATTTTTGGTCTGTTTTGGGTTTAATTGGGTTATTTTAGGTACAAACGGATATGTGTATTCTACACTTATCAAAATTCCCCAAACTAAACGATTGTGTGTCCTCACGCAATATCACATGCCTTATAACCAAATACCTCGAAAATTCCCCAAACTAAACCTTTAAAAAGTAGCAAAGATTTTTGTTAAGAGAGATAAGAGATCACAAGTTATAAAACACCCGATTTCCCATTTTCAAAGATTTTTCTCTTTTTATGATTTTTCTTGATAATTAACTACCTAACTACAACTTATTTGTGTTGACATAATGTATTGTTTTCATTACCTCATTGGTAACTTTTAGGATCATAGAACAAAAAGCACAATTAAGTGTCTAAAAGATAACTTCATCATCCCCGATTTTTCACTTTTCCCATGCTAAGCTTAAAAACAAGATCATTGTTAATTACAAGTCATGATACTAACACTACTCATAAATACTAGATGTGTATTTACTTTTCCTCCCACAAATCCTACTTTTGTATCTCAGGATTTTACTTAAGTCATATACCCGAAGGCTCTTTAAGACTTTTGTTTCGATACTTATTGTAATTCCAAAAATAAAGTGTAACGGTTAAAAACGCAATAATTAGCTTCTAGCCCTTTTCAAAAGATCAAATGTCATCAAGATTAAAGTCCACATCGAGGCAACCAAAATTTGGATTTTATTAGGCTACTTAAGCAAGGCACCATTCATGTCATATACCCTAAGGCTCTTTAAGACATGAATGGACCAATCTTAATTGCACCATATACCCTTAGGCTCTTTAAGGCACAAAATAAGACATAAATTAAGCAACATTATTATACCTCAGTCCTTTAGAAGGCTACAACATCGGCCACGCCTCCGACAAGATGTAGCAAACATATTTCGACTTCGGTAACTTCCTCGACCTTTTAGAAGGCTGTAACATCGGTTGTGAGCCGACAAGATACAGCAAACTTGTAGTAATCATGATATCATAACACACACAATAGATGATGGGTTGGCTAATTAATCTTAGAGAGAGAAAGATGTTTTTCTAGAGAGAGAAAGTGCAAGGGTATGTATTAGC
>BQNB010086003.1:0-28309 GCA_026074375.1 Tanacetum coccineum | reverse complement strand
CTCGGCATAAGAAAACTCCTTACTACGTCATCAATGGCCAAAAACTGTTTGTTGAGTTCTTTCACATTTTTGGCTCTCTTTGCTACATCGTCAGAGATGGTGAAAATCTTAACAAAATGAAGAAAAAAGGTGATGCATGTATTTTTGTAAGGTATTCTACTCAGTCAAGAGCGTACCGAGTATATAACAAGAGAACAAGAGTAATAGTTGAAACCATTCATGTTAACTTTGACGAATTGCCTCATATGGCGTCAGATCACGTCAGTTCTGACCCCATTCCACAATGTCTGATGACGGCACTTGAACATGACAGTTTAAGTCCTGGTCCCTAAAGTCAAGAAAATTTTCCTCAAGCAGCTGAGACAGTAACAACGTCAAATGAGCTGGATTTGCTATTTAGTCTGATGTTCGATGAATTACTTAATGGAACTACTCAAGTTGTGTCAAAGTCTTTCGCTGTTACTACTGCTGATTCATCTGATAAACGTCAACAACAAAACACAACTCAATCTACTACAACAACCGTTGCTGCAGATATACCTCCATTGAACATTCAAACAACACCTAAAACTACAAGTCAAGCACCAACTGTCACTGCTACTGAGAACATTAATCAAGCAGAAACCAATAAAGAACATGCATAAATTGACGAAGACGAATTTACCAACATCTTTAGTACACCGGTACAAGAATGAGGGGAGACATCTTCTCGATTTGTTGACTCATCAAACATGCATACATTCTATCAAAGACATCCTTCAGAACATCGTTGGACAAAAGATCATCCGTTAGAACAAGTCATTAGAAATCCTTCTTAATCAATTAGAACAAGACGTCAGCTAGAAACAGATGGCGAGATGTGTATGTTTGCACTCACCGTAAGTTGAACCGAACCGAAGAACATCAAAGAAGCCATGGTTGATTATGCATGGATTGAAGCGATGCAGGAAGAACGTCACCAGTTTGATCGATTAGATATGGGAATTAGTCGATAGACCACTCTGTAAAAATGTCATTAACATGAAGTGGCTCTGGAAAAACAAACGTGATGAGGAGAATACTGTAATTCGCAACAAAGGTCGTCTTGTAGCTAAAGAATACAGCCAGCGGGAAGGAATTGACTTCGAAGAGTCATTTGATCTAGTTGCTCGATTAGAAGCTATCCTGTTATTCATTGCGTATGTTGCACACAAATCATTTCTAGTATACCAGATGGACTTCAAGACAACATTTCTTAACGGTCCTCTGAAGGAAGAAGTGTACGTCAATCAGCCAGACGGATTCGTAGACCCACATCATCCGGACAAAGTTAATCATCTCAAGAAGGCTTTATATGGACTCAAGCAAGCTCCAAGGGAATGGTACAATGAACTCTATAACTTCATGGTATCTAAAGGATTCTCAAAAGGTTCTATTGATCCAACTCTGATCATTACTAAAAAAGGAGAAGACATATTGCTTGTGCAAATTTACGTTGATGATATTATTTTTGGTTCTACGAACCCAAAACTTTCAAAAAGGTTTGAAAAACTAAGGCACATCAAGTTTGAAATGTCTATGATTGGGGAGCTGAAATTCTTTTTAGGAATTCAAATCCACCAATCCCTACGTGGTATCTTTATTAACCAAGTTAAGTATGCTGAAAAGATACTTAAAAAACATGGTGTGACCTCATGTGATAGCGTTGGTACTCCAATGGCTACTAAACACCTAGATGCTAACTTGAGTGGAACTCCTGTTGACCAAACGAAATATCGTAGCATGGTCGGGGCACTCATGTACTTAACAGCAAGTAGACCGGATATTGTACATGCAACATGTTATTGTGCTCGTTATCAAGCGAGACCAACTAAAAAGCACCTCAGGGAGGTTAATCGGATCTTTCGGTACCTTAAGAATACCATTAACAAGGGACTCTGGTATCTGAAGGACATCGGTTTCAAACTAACTGCTTTTTCAGATTCGGATCACGTGGGCTGTCTCGATTCACGTAATAGCACATCTGGTGGCATACAATTTCTAAGTGGTGACAAGCTAGTTAACTGGTTGTCAAAGAAGCAGGACTGTACTTCAATGTCTTCAGCAAAAGCCAAGTATGTGTCTTTATCTGCGAGCTGCGCTTAAGTTCTATGGTTGAGAACTCAGCTCACAGATTATGGCTTTTACTTTGACAAAATACCTATGTATTGTGACTCAAAGGCAGCCATAACCATCTCGTGCAATCCAGTCAAGCATTCCCGCACCAAGCACATTGATGTCAGATATCACTTCTTAAATGAACAGGTTGAAAAGGGTATTGTTGAATTATTCTTTGTCGGAACTGAATACCAGTTAGCTGACCTGTTTACTAAAGCCTTACCCGAAGATAGGTTTAAGTATCTTGTCAGACGACTAGGTATGAGATGTTTGACTCCAGAAGAACTGGAGGTTCTGGCAAATGATTTTGCTTGATCCATCAAACAACGAACTTGTAAATATTTTTGAAAAACAAAATACAAAAATATAAAACCAAGAAAAAGAAAATACAAAAATATATAATTTAGAAAAACAAAATATAAAATTAAAAAATTTCAAAAATACCAAAAAGAATCTTCTCGACATGTCTCTTGGAATCGATAACATTTACGTACCTAGAAATGTCGATTAACATTGACACGGGTGTGTAAATGAAGTTCGAGCAAGAGTTCAAATGGTTTCTAAACATGTCATTTCTAAATTTTCACAATGACTTATGTGCAAATCAGTACATAACTCGGACCTAATTATAAGGAGAGGGTATCTTCTAAGATAACTTATCATATCAATGAAAAAGTTAAATTTCTCGGGTCTTGGGCTACTATACAGAACATTCAATAGTTTTGAGCTCATGACAATGGCTTACAGTTACTTCAGACTGTAACCCGGACTCAAATGTAAGGGGAGTGTATGCATAAGTGCGTTTACTCTACAAATAGAATAGAAGTCTTCTATCATGGTTTTTAAAAACCGTTGAACATAATTTTTCAAGAAAAACTTTAAATGTCGAATCATTTGCATATCAAGTGATATCTTTCAAAATTGTGTGTTCAACACTCCCTTCCTCAGATAGTCTTTAACAATTGGTACAATATTCAATGTTTATAAGTGGTACAATTGGTAAATAATGCTCAAAAATGTCATCTTAAAAAATGAATCAATTTTTGAGGGGTAGCTTTTAGACCAAAGCCTTTTTAATGTATTTTGGGTACATCTCATAAATGTCAATTTTATGTATCAAAAAACATTCAAGTGAAATTAAAATGAAGTATATCAAATGTCAAGTTAAAATATACAATGTTCACTAAGGCAATCAAGAATATGTTCCATAATTCATGCTATGTATACATTCTTCTCCCCACACATGTTTTTAAGAAAATGTCATTTTAATCAATTGGTATTTCAAATACTAAAGATTTAATATTTTTAAAATAAGGAGAGAAAATGTGATTAAACTGTGATCTAGAAAATGTGATTAAAATGTGATCTAGAAAATATGATTAAAAAGTGATCTAGAAGAATGTGATCCTTAAGACTCTAAGTGCACAACTTCTACCCACATGTGTGAAACAATTTTGAATATCGATGCACATGTGAAGGGGGAGTATTTCAAAATAAATGAAACTCTCGAAGTGTTAAAATGTTTTGATTTTATCAAACACTTTGATTGATTTTTCAAGGTTTTATGGTTTCGATTTCTATACCCAACAACCAATTAACTCACGACGTTGATGAAGCCATAAGGTGGTTAAGGTTAGGTATAAGTCCTATGATCCAATCGGAACCGGAGGGATCTACCCAAGGACAATTCAGAGTTAGAAATAGCAGTCCTTAGGTATGATTTGGAGAAGAATGAGAAACGGGAATAATGCCAACTAAGACATGAGTTAACACTAGAACAATCACAACAAGGTGTTATTAATGACGTCTTGGTAAACATTGAAGGGGTTGAAGAATGAAAATAAATGTATGGATAAAGGGTGAAAAGAAAGAATCCATCCACACACTTTAGGCAGAAACCGGGTCAATACATAATCTATCAAAATCACAATGATGATTGTTGGTATTGAAGAAAGACGTCATAGACCCAGTGATGAAATGCACAATCCTTCCTAGTCATTCGAGTTTCTCTCAAAAGAGACATGTCTCATTTGTCACGGAGATATAATGAAATATCAATCTGAGATTGTTTATATTGAATAGGTGGCAGTCAGCTCCAGCCTTCGATTACTAAAACCAAAGTGCACAAATCGAGTTTAGAGCCAAGAGAGATCAAATTATAAATCTCATTAGGACACAATGTCAAAATACACCTGTTGAACACTCTTAAGTTCACAAGTTGTAACAAGAGTCCTACGCATTATCCTTGAGATCTTGCCAGAACATTCAGACTGATAATCTTTAGTAATCACAGTGACAAATGGAAATCCTTCCAGAGTCAACCTCAAACAGCTCTGCGGTAGGTGACTTGCAAGATTCTATATGAATCAAGCTTGTGCTAACTGGATATCAATTTTGGTCCAGTAAATGAATTGACGACTTAATCAGAAAGATAGTAACTATCTGATTCACTCTTACCGTGTTGTCTGCTTTGAGACGCGCAAGTAATGAGAACGGCTAGTACAGCTGCGAAACCCTGTCAAGAAGATTCATATGAATTCTATCTGATCACATGTAATATTTATACTGATTAACGAGGAATCATGGTTATTGCAACCGTATTCGACAAAGTGACAAAGACACTTTTGTCTATATCTGTTGTTTATCACTAACCTTTTAAATGTATATTTAAATGTTGGTGTTGCAACCTTGTACCAACGAAGTTGGATTCATTGACACATGCTCATACTCAAGCTTTCAAAGTCAATCATTCAGCATCAAGATTGTTGATACTAAACTTCCTCATCATCAAAGAGCTTCAAAGTCAAATAAAGAATAGTCTATTGGGGAAGATTGTTAGTCTTATGTTTATATAAGTCAAACAAGAATGAAATCAGTATGAGCATGTCGGTCGAGAGCACAAGTTGATTAAGAAAGTCAAAATCAAGATGATTCAAGTCAAGGAGATGATGCAAGATGAAAGATCTCAAGAACTCAAAGTCAAAAGATGAAGGCTCAAGATTAAGATCACATAAATGACACCGAATGAATGTTATCGGTCATCTAAAGCATGAAGAAACAAAGCCATTACAAACAAGAAAAGACGAAGACAAGACCAAAGAAGACAAAGCTCAAAAGTCATATCTTCAACATCAGGGGAGATAAAGTCAAACCAAGATAACCTCTATCAAGAACGTCAACATTAGGGTTATCAAAGAAGACCTCAACATTGGGGGAGATTGTTAGCCTTATTTTGATATAAGTCAAACAAGAATTTTATCAGTCGTCTTAGTCGTAATTACTCTTGTTAAGTAATAGGCTAGTCAGGATTAACGGGCTTGGACTTTAAGCTAATATTGTCCATGTTTTGGGCTTAAATCCCAAGACAAACTAAGCCCGACCCATGTTAGAAAGCCCAAACGCCAATATGTAGGCAAGGGGTATAAATAGGATGCTCTCCACACTTGGAGAGGGTATTGGTCACATGTGCTTCATTTGGGGTGTGTGTAACTCACCAACTCTCTCCTTCCTAATCTAATATTCTTCACTTTCCTTTCTACTTTTCTTCTACCTTATTTTGTGTGCTTATTATGGGTATTGGTTAGCTTATTGTTGTGTTTAGATCTTATATATTTTAGGATAACAGGAGAGCAATCCCGACATCTAGCTAACTCTCTATTTTGTATTCCTAGATCCAGTTGAATGATAGGTCGCATACTTAAGCACATAAACGAGTATAAATTGATAAACATAAAGCAACACACAACTTACAAGAAGCAATCAGAATAAACATAAACTAAACATTAAATTATCATAAACGTGGCTAATACCTAAAGGTATCAGCCAATAACCATTGTAACGAATACAAATGTCATAGATGAACGATTAAGGTAACCTAACCAAGTTAATGAATGATACCAACAACCAAACGCGTATTTATAGTATAAGAATTTACAAGGGTTTTGCTATAGATTGAAGGGAGTTGAGAGACCTTGGTAGCTCCTCTTCTCTTCTAAAAGTCAAACCTGGAGGTTAATGCCTTCTTCTCAGCCTTTGGTATATTTTTCATAATGAAATTCATCATTAGGGTTCGATATTTATAGCCTTTGGAATTAAGTCAATACACCGTATTGGATGAGTTCAATACGGCGTATTGGGGTTTCTTAGAGTGGGACACGATTATAATATTCTAGAATATTCCAATACTTGATCTTCGATACGGCGTATGAGGTCTTCTAGATACGGCGTATTGGTCTTTAAATCTCCGTGGTTTCTTGTGGAGTTTTGTGATAACCTTTAATCTTTCTTAGGTCTTAGTATTTTAAATACTATGAATGTATGTCTACATACCACTATTCGTTCAAATTCCTATAAGAAAACTCATAAGTTGACTTTTGTTGACTTCTATTACGTAAAATGGTTACGGTTTAACTGACTGTCAAATATCAAATTCCTATAACAATGAGTCACTTTTGATTCAAAAGTTCTGTATTCTAAATGTCTACGATCACATTTAGTCACTTACCGGGAAGTCTTCCCGCGCACAGCGACAAACGTCATCAACGCGTACCAACACAACAATAAATTGAACTACGTCTAAATACCTTTGGTTATCTTGATAAAATTATTTTAATAATTTATTTCATATCTCTCTATAACGTTTGCATAAAACGTGAAACTACGAGTTACGCTTAGAGCTAACGGAAAACTACGTGAAACTTAAACCAAGTCCGATACACTAAAGAAAAACAATGCTTTTAAATCAATTTCTTTGACGATTCTAAGATGTCAAGAACACTCGGGTTTTGATTATTTTCAACCTAGTCACGAAATCAAACCCGACACAAGACAAAACAAAATAGGATTCCCTCTCACCCCATAGTACACGGCCGGACCTACGGGGAGACAACATCCCAAGCATAAAGGAACCTCCTCCTAGTCCTTTTTGTCTATACCTCCATTTCAAAAACACACATTCATGCACCAAAAAAATCAAAAGGCAAAAACACTCTCCCCTTTCTCTTCTCATAACCGGACGAACCACCAAACCCTCACAACCATCCATTTTTCAATTTTGATCAAGAACACGGAAGCAAGAACACGTACGGGTTTAATACTAGTAGTCTTGGGTTGATAAAAACAAAGTTTGGGTTGTTGTTCGAGCTTAAACTCTTCCTTGAAAACCCTCTTTTGTAAGTTTCTAAAATTCTCAAATCTTGGTACTTTTGGTAGTCTAATGATGTTCTCATGCTAGTTGTACAATGCGTTTTGTAAAATCTAAATTCTAAAATTTTACAAAAGATCTAAAAGGGTGCGTTTTGGGTTCAATGTGGACAAAAGGAAACAATGGGAATAGGACATTTAAATATTTTGGTTGTGGTAATAAAAAAATATTTAGGGTCAAAGAGCTTATTTTTATTTTCGGCATATAAATAAGCCATTCGTGGCTTATTTCGAGGCTTATTTCGAGGCTTATTGGGCTTATGATTGGTCTTGGCCCAATAGTGAACGAAGAAGGGTTTCGTTGTTTTGCTTATTCGAGTTTTGGCTTATTCTGTGTGCTTATTTCATGGTCTATTTCCAAGACTTTGAGCTTATTTCGTACTTCGGGCTTATTTGGTTTGCTTATTCATGACTTTTGGGCCACTTGGGCTTTCAGCCCAATAAGGACCAAAATAAGTCGTGGCTTATTTTAGGGCTTATTGGTCTCTTTTAAACTTTTAGACTTAAAACATAACTTATTTTCATTCTTAAGGAGCTCATTTTCTTATTCGAGCTTATTGGTCTTATCACTAGCATACTCGTGGTCCTTTTATGCCTTTTGGGCTCACGGCCCAATAAGGCAAAATAAGCCATGGCTTATTTTATGGCTTATATTGGTCTTGGCTAATATTTTTCAACTTATTCCTAGCTAAATTTATACCAAAGTGCCTTATTGCTTAATCGATAGCTTATTAGGTTCGCTACTGGACTATTTCTTACCATAATTTTTAAATTTGTTATTATTGGGATTTGTGAGTGTAAATCGGCCTAACAAAGCCCAATAATACGTTGGCTTATTTAAACTTATTGGTCGAACCTTATTTTGTATTTAAACAAAGAGCTAATTAATCTTCTATCTTCTAAATGCTTATTGAGACTATTTGCCCGGCTTATTGGTTATAAAATACATATGAGGCTTATTTGGCCAAAAGCCTAATAGGTATAAATAATACTTTGAGTCTTTATACAATACGGCTAACTATGAAACTATATTGGACCTCATGCCCAATAAATAATAGACTAATTTTGAACTCGGTAATAGGCGAAAACGTGGCTAAGGGTTGGGTACGGGGTGGGGGGGGAGGAAGGACGGAGGCTGGTAGATGATCGCAGAAGCTACGGTGAAGCTCTCAGGCCGTCACTTTGTGTGTATGGCGAGAGGTCGATCTATGATGAGAAAGTTGATGGTAGGTAGGCTCGTATTATATATACGTTCTATATGTAGACAGGTAGGAATACAGAGAGCTAGAGTATGACTTTCATATACTCACGCTATCATTTAATCGAATAATATATTAGACGGTCATAGAATTGCAGACTCGACCTAGAACTATGACTTATATCTCGCTAGTCATGTAGAGGTTGAGCATAAATATCGAGTCCAGACTTACTCCAATTTACAGTCTAAGTTATATTTTCACGAACTCACGTATACGTAAATTTTCCATTTTTTCAGTAATTTTGATCGTTCGAAGGAAACTGTTTGAAATTACAGGTTTGAAAACCTGGGGAAAACATTTATAAACGAACCGTCATGCCAAAACTTTCATAAATAGTTACACTTCGGAAAAATCGTTGGAAAAACTTATTTCTTATAATTCGACAAAAAGGACAAAATCGCGGTTTTATTTAAACATTAATTAATAATTAATAATTGGTTATTCTTGAACACAATAAATAAACTAAAATTTATACTTATACCATGACACAAATTAGTTTCAAAAACTCGACAAAAAGACAAAATAATTAAATAATATTAATTTAGGTCCGACTAAAAACAAAAACATATTTTATATAAAAAACACCGAACACCCTATCGTATGCTATAGCACATTGTTGATACTTATATAAGATGTCTACCAATCAACTTGGGATAATGGGAAAAATGCCGAAGCATGTCTCAGTTCCGTATTTTTAATACTTATTTTTGTATTCTCATTTTAAAATTCTAATTTATTTAAATTCTTAGATCTATGATTCATAATTATCAAATTCTATTTTCCTAATTCTTAATCTCATTTCGTTGGACGTTCCTTATCTATTAAACCATCACATGTCTTTAAATGTCGTACTCTTTCTTGACCACTTCTCATCGAATTCATATATAAATTCTTAACATTCCTATCCCCGACAATGAACTCTAATGATATTTTTAAACAACTACGTGTTAGTATTGCACTTTGACCCAAGTGCATCGAGTCAAAATACTTAACCACCATACAACAATGATACGAGATCTTTTATGACAACTATGCAAACACTCTTATAAACTCAAATACAAACGCTTGTACAATAGGTTGTTTTCATAAAACATATTACTAACATAGAACTTGCTAATAGGTCATGGTCGGGTGCCGTTACGCGTTTAATTAGAGATCATCTAGTTCTGCTACTATCATCTTATTTGAGGTGAGTTCTTGTAGCCCCACTTTTTAACTCTTTTCCGTTACAGGAAAATGATACTCAACTCTATTTTAAACTGTTTCACTACTGTGCAAAACTGCTATTTCTTTGGACAATGTTATGTACCTATGACTGCTATATGAATGACATGAGGACTATTTGTGCATGAGTTTTATGTGAACTTCTATGCAAGAACAATTTTGCCGACCTATGTTAGCTCCAGCTGGTAGGCCTTAGGTGCGGAGGACTATAAGCGCTTGGACCGTTGGGAATGGTTGGTATGACTTGAATGCTATGATTCTATTGAAATGCTATGATAGAATGGGATTACTATGTTGGATTCTAATACTATTGCATGCATTCTGCTTTCATATTGCACAATTGTCCATTACTTAAACTCTAGCACAGATACTGGGTTTTTTCTAAACCTACGAGCTTACCAACTTATGTTGACCTTTCGAGTATCATTCTCAGGTGTGATCAACAAATATTATTGGAAGGTATTAAAAATCAAAGACCTCCACTACCAGGATGTTTTCCAAAAGACATGAGTTTTTCAATTGTTAAGATTGTATTTCTGAAAACAGTGTAAATCTAATTTCATGTAAATCTTGTATGGTGTAATCTTGTATCTTGTGTGATGTAATCATAACGTCGCATCCTGTGTTTTCGCTCTTAGCGAGGTGTGATAGATTGGTATCAGAGCCTAAGTTTATAGAGAATGTCGTTTTTCAAAAATAAAAACGCAACTATAACCAACTAAAGTTTTCGCAAACCTCAAACATGATGAAAGTTAACTAGCCCGAGTATTTCATAGTTTTTTCTAATTATGCATAGCCTGATCAACTATGCCTAATTTACAAAGAATCTTAAAATAATAGGGGTAGTCTCCTTAAGTTATGTTAGACGGGGGGATACAGAATTCTAAGATCACCTAAAAATGACCTGGCTATGAACGTACATATTGCATATATGTACTTTCACTTTATTCTCTTACATGAAATTCTTTAGGATTGCTAAGACCCGAATCATCGTTGATTGCCTATTAACTCACATGTTGCCTTGATTGCATTACATGATGCCTTGAATACTTGTTTGATTCCTATTATTTAACCACTATTGCCCATGTTTATCTTGCATATTTGCCTTGAAACTCTACATGTGGCCTTACTACTATATGATCTCTATCGCTTATATTGGCTGACATGCTTGCCTTGCAATGCTCTATATGTCGCCATGCATACTCATACTTTGCTACTGCTTACTTATACAAGCAGGTCTATGCTAGTAATTTTTATTTGAATACTATACTAAACACTAATTCGGACACGTCCCAACATTGGGTTGTCGGACGGCCAACGTCGAATACACTATTTTGGATATAGTATTTAGGTTATACTATTTGGGATGCACTATTTTGACATATTCTCTCTACATACTAATTTGGGTACACAACTACTCAGTTGTTGCCCTATGCTATTACGTCACGGTTATCACATGCCCTGTCCCCACACTACTTACCTTATTAGAAAGTCTGAATACACCGCATTCTAAACCGACGAATTAGATTATATCCTTAGTCGCACTAAGAACAACTCACTAACCAGCGTAGCCGCAATTAGTGTTCTTATAATGTGAGGGTTGTGAAGCCTTCACAGGAAGTTTTACAATTCCCTAGGCAGTGTACCTAATCGTTGCACTGTAGTATAGGCAAGACTCAGGGGTTGTTATAGTTCTCTAGGGGAATAGGTTAGGAAGGCTTGATCATGGTCTAATAGAATTCTAGAGGTTGAGAGAAGATTATTCTTGTGTTTATTATATTTAATAAAAAGCAGGTAAATCTATGCTTTGAGAGGTTGGTTTGTTTAACTAATTACTAAACTAATTAATATCTAATCTACTGGTGATAACTTTATGATAAGCAAATGTATTTACCTAATCATGCACTACTCCTCAGATTGCTTCTCCTAAATTCGTTGCTTTGTCACACTTGTGATGATATGTGTAAGTATTTCCTAGGTCATGAACGGATTACACGAACCCGCCGTCTATTTAATATTCCATTAATGCAATGCACAAGTAAGGTAGTATGAAGACTATCACAAGGCCCCTAAGAGTATATTAAATTCATGTGAAATAACTTAAGTAGGATTAACTATATAGTGGGTAAGATAGTATGAAGACTGTTACTGATGTGTGTTAAAACACACATCTTTATAACCCCTGAAGAATTCTAGTAATCTTATGATCAAACCAAGAACAAGAGTGAGATGTGGGTTGTGATGTTAGAGATAGAATGGATGGAAAAATGGATGAATTGTATAAAATGGAATATGGAAAAATGGAACAACCAACCCTCTCCAAGGCTAGGAAAGGGGTTTATATAGTACCTATAGGCCGGCCCATGGGTTATGATGGGCTTCCCATGGGTCTTGGGCCGGACTAGATTACTAATCTAATCATTACATAAACTACGAGCTAAGACTGTTACAACTTGGAAGTAACCGACACTTTTTATGTTTCTAACAATCTCCCCCTAAGGGAGGTCACTCCAATTTACAAAACTTTAAACCTAGCATACTATGCTTCATCTTTAGTCTTTAGCTCGTCACCCCTGCGTCATGGCACATGCCATGAAATTAATTCCACTAGGTCACGTGACCAAGCACTAGTATGGAAAGGGGCAAGTAATGTTATGCCACGTGGCGAGGCTTATACTTTATCTCAACTCAATTGTAAATGGACGAATGCACATTTGATCCAACAGTCAACATTAATTGCGTACAATGAAAGCCGCAAGGAGGGACACGTGAAAGCCATATCAGACTCGTGATCCGTGTGACAATGATTGCAAGCCAATGATTGGCTGAGTTATTACCCAATGATTGGGTCAATTTTTTACTTTCACCCCCTTGGACCCTATAAATACCCACTCGCTCCCTTCATTTTAGTTCAAGTAGGAATTTAGTTTTTAAGCTTTTCTCTAGTTGTAGTGTAGCTTATTTTTTAATGTTTTAGCTTATTGTGTTTCTTTGAGCTTATTGTAAAAGCTGTTATCAGCTTATTCAAATATTGTAAGTGCTTATTATTTGAGAAATTAAAGATTGCCTCTTACTCCTCCCACCAACCCCCCCCCCCCCACAACCCACCCATTTTTTTTTTTTGCTTTTTTTCTTTTCTTATACTCGTAAAGCTTATCTCAATAAGCTATTCATTTGAGCTTTTTGCTTAGCTTATTTTCATTTCAAAATCCTCAAAATCTTCTCAGATCTAATCCTATAAGCTCTTATAAGCTTATTTGATCTCATCTCTTAAGATTGAAGATTTTCGAATGTAATAAGCTACAATAAGCTCGGTTTTAGCTTATTTTCGTGTTTAAGTTTTCCTTGAGTTCTTAGAAGCTCTTATTATCTGATAAAAAAGCTTCTAAACAGCTTATTTGAATTCATTTGAGCTTATATGGTTTGGATCAAATTTTTGTTACTTATTTGCTTATTTGTATTGAGATTTAAGTAATTTAAGTGCCTTTAGCTTATTCAAAGTTCTAGATTCGTATTTTGTTGCTTATTTAGTGTTTATATCATTTCATGTTGGCTTATTGCTCGATAGTTAATTAGATCTCATTTGGATTTGATAACTAAAGTTTTTGGCTTATTGATAAATGTTTCATAGAATAATCATATAGTGCTTGTTTAATCTAGTTTGCTTATTTTCGTGATCTCTTGTTAGTTTAAATGTATTATAGCTTATTAGTCTTGGTTGTGCTTATTTGGATTAAAACTAGCTTATTCTATTGAGTCACGTATGGATCTCGTACAAGGATTTATTCATAGCTTATTTTGAATAAAGTTGCTTGTCGATTGATTTTGTGAGCTTATTGCAAGATTATAGCTTGTATGTTTGTTTGCTTAAATCTGTTAAAGCTTATCTGTGCTTATTGATTTAACTTGACCTTCGTTTGGCTTATAGAACACAATTGGGCCTCGTTTTTTTGGTTTATGTTACTTACTGTTGGGCCACGTTTAAGAAAATTAGGCCATGTTGTGTTGTTGGACCTCATTAGAATTAGGCTGCGTATGGAATTTAGACCCTTTATTCGGTTTGTAGAAATTTTATTTGTTGGGCTTGCGTTTGTTATTTGCTAGATTCTGGGCCTGCGTAATTTGAGAATTAGAATTGGTAATTTTGTTAATTGATATTACTGTTTGTTTCATAACATTTTGTTTGTGTTTTATGATTTTTGGTACCAGTCAACTCATGAGGCGTGGAGCTTAAGGATTTAATAAGCTAGATAGAATTTAAATATTTTCTTTAGCTTATTAAATCGGGTGGTTATTGTTTATTTGCGGCTCTTCAATTCGGTCTGATTTTTTATCTTTTTTAAATTCATTAGTGTAGCTTAGTTTAAAATGTTTAGCTTTGTTTATTTGATCATTATGCGTAGCGAGTAGTTTATTTTATGCTTGTTAAGTAAATTGGTGTTTAGTGAATTAAGTGTGGAAGTTTTAATAAGTGATTAGTGAATTAAGTGTGGAAGTTTTAATAAGTGATTAGTCGAACGGGCAAAAGCCGTAAGATTAAATAGGCATTAAATTAGTAATTAATTTCTCGATAAAAAGTCATTTTCAATATTAAGCCAACGTTTTGAGGAATCGATTTATTAGACGGAAATTAGTTCATTATTAAGATAAAAAAAATTCCACACTTAAGGATCTATACACTTTTATTTGACAAGCATATTTTTCTTTATATATCTTTCATTTTATTAGCTTGCTTGTTAATTAGTTTAATCTATTGTTTTTCAAATAAATTAGTTTTAAAAAAAATATTTGATATTCGAGCATCAAATAAAATACTTTCGTGGATTTCAAATTCATCTCTCACCATGGATACGACACTCGGAAGATAGACTATTACTTTTCCTAAAGTAATTTTCATATCTATCGGGAAATACTATATATTATTACGACACGCGTTTGACGTTTATTAGTTACCGATGGTATCCTTTCTACACTACTCGCGTTTCCCTAGACATATCAACAGCGATACAGACAAAAGTTGCTTTTCTAAAGCCTAACGCGCACATCCATCAACAAGAAGCAACATAAAAAGGATCTACAATCTAAGTTTCATGCAATCATAGATAAATACAAAGGAGGGTTTAGCCTCGCATGTTATAAAGAAAGCAAGAAGATAAATCAATCAAACAACATATAGACATATTGAATGATTGATGACAAACAACCTTACTTGATTAAAACATGGATTCAAGGTAGTAGAATAGGGTTTTGAAACCCTAAAAATGAACTATAAAGCTCCTAAAATGACTAGGGTTCGTCTCCCTAGGTTAATACAAAGTTATCCCAAAGTTACACACTTAAAACCCTAAAAACAGATTTATATTTATAAAGATGTCGACACAATGGCGTCGCTTTGTAATCCTGACGCTGTCGCCACGTAGATGATTCTAGATCCTCTTTAAGTCGGCCACGTCCTGACGTCGTCGCGAAATTCCTGGCGCCGTCACTATATAGATCACGACGGCGTTGTTTTATGCCTGTGACGCCGTCTCTAGCCACTGTTTGCATAAATCTTCAAGAGATTTGGTGTAGGCCCGTAATCTTGTCTGTTTTTTCTCCAAATGAGCCTAAGTCACGTGTATTTCCTACAAAATCCATCCAATTGCTAAAAACCTGAAAACAAACGATTAAGCATGTAATCTGGGCATATTTGCATGATTTAGGAGGTTAAATGACCCCGAAATAGTGTATAAAATGACACCTCATCAAATACCCCTACACTTGGGATTTGCTAGTCCTCAAGCAAATGGGCTTTTCTACCTAGTACATAGCAAAATGAAGGGTCATTTAACCGACTCATTAAAAGTATATGAACAACCAACCTTCTAGACCTCGTAATTAAAAGCACAAAAAGTATATACTAGCTACTCACATAAGTGTTTGGGATTCTCTCTTTCTCTCGGGTGTATAATAAATTATAACATAAGGGGAAACAGAAAATCAACACTCATTACATGTCATAGCATATAAATTACTATAGGCTTGGTAAATGATTAAACCTCCATCGCTAGGCGCAAACATTATTCATTACTGGAAACGGAAAGGGTTGTGGGGTGTAGGTGTAAGATAATATTAATGGTTAGCTAATTATTTATACGAATACACGTTGGATAGCGATGCTAAAGCCAAAGACGTCAACATAAATATACAAACTCTACAAAACTCTACACCAATCTCTTTCTTTTTGTTTTCTTAACTCTAATATAAACATAAACATAAGCATTTGGCAGCCCGTACATTTTTTCACTCTTTTGTTTATATACATTTTTTTATATACATTTTTTTCGTACACTTTTGCCCTGCCATTGCTTAGACATATAATACATCATGGGGGTTTATAGATACACCCATATACTTGAACTTTTACATACTCGATTATTTACAATCTAACTAATGACCCGATTTGAGGTGGATCAAAATAACATGGAGCTTATTGAGCTCTATCAGGGGTAATAAATTACTTCTTCCCCAATTCTTCATAAGATGAATACTACCATGAATCCCAATCGTCCTAAAACTGTATTTACAAGGATAAGGACTTAGCAACTGTGTACTCAAATAATTAACTTGGGTTAAAATAATAATGTACTAAAAGCGAGTACATACAAGGTAGGCTAAGGCGATTTGGGTGTAACGATTGGTTTAAGGGTGACAATGCTCTTCATTAATAGTTTGGCTTAACTAGAAAATTACGAGAACCGTGAAAAAGGATAGGCTCGGAGGGTTGTACTAGGGGTATCCTGCACTAAAAATGAGTTCATGGCAAGGGTGTGGGATAGTTATATAGTCGATATGACCATAATAACAATTACAGGTTTAAAACATGGGTTAATCCTAGTGCCTCTTATCAAGAAAATCCTAATACTTACTATGCAGTCCCGGGATGCATCACAAAAACAAGTTCTAGAATTTAATATACTACCGGTACACTTATATAATTTAATACCGATACCAATGCCCCAGAAAAGGCGACAAAGACCATACGTATAAATCCGTAACGACGGAATAGACACATATGACTGCATTCGAACCTTAACTCGAGAAAGCTAAATGTATAAACTATCTTGGGTATCAATAATGGATACCCGAATTCCTAAAGATCTAAAGGCGAACCTCACATTTTTTGGGTGGAATTTTGAGGGTTTTTGTGCTAGTCATACACATTCCTATCCATGAGACGCTATTAATACTTGGTTTTCATCGGTATGTGTCATAAAAAAAATTAAATTTAGGTCAAAATTACCTTTTTATGCTATGTTTCGATATATTACCCATCATTTTAAGGAACAAGCAAATGGCAAATGAAGGAATAGTTTCTAAGGCTTATTCCCCCTACACTTAAGTTGAACATTGTCCCCAATGTTCTATAGAAGTACCCGTAAAATCGAATAAAGGGAAAAGAAACAAGGAAAAGAAACTAGTACTCCCCTGGTTTGCTCAATAATAGAGAAGAAACATGCGATAACTGGTTAAATCGTCCTCCAAGAATCATCCAATGAAACTTCCTAAGAATTTCCAAGCTTCTTCTCGTCAAATATAACCTGTAATCAAAGACAAAGACAACTACACCAAGCATAAAATCGGCAGGATAGATATAAATACAATGAGTTTAGGGTTTTGACTCTATGAAAACAGTAAAGATAGGATGAGAGTAATGATGTAATCATAGGTTTATGCAGGTTTATAAAAGAATTACAAATTTTAAATATTGCACATTTTATTTTTCACAAACACTAAAAAATTCAAAATTTTACATTCATGGGGACACGACGCCGTCGGGTGTTAATCCCGATGCCGTCAAGTGTTAATCCTGACGCCGTCTCCAGGGTCTGTGAAAATATCTTCTTCGTTTTCAATGAAAAATTTCCTGCACGTAATTTTATTAGTTAAATCTGAAGAAAGCACTGCATAAAAACCTGAAATTAATAATCCTTAGAATCATATGACTCGAAACTGACGTGAATTAATCAAAAAAAATTATTTTAAATGTTTGAATTTGGTTCTTAAAAACCGGATATATTCCCCTACACTTATTTTATTGCAAAATACCTTTGATTGCAAATAAGACGAAGTTATAAACAAACAAAACATGATTATAAAGTATTTCAAACATTATAAAACAAACAATAAAGAATAAAACACAAGACACTACTGAATGCGGGAAAGTAAATATTGGGTTGCCTCCCAAGAAGTGCTTGTTTTTGTTCGAGTCACGAGCTTGACTCTACCCTTATTTAACAGATAAAAGGGAGGGTTCCCCTACACTTGAGATCAAGTGTGGGTGATAGTAACGGTACACACCATTGTTATGAGAAGGGGTCACATGTTAAAAAATTGGTTGTTGAGTTATATGCTATGAATGGTGTGTTTCTTTAATCCTAACATTCACTAACTCTTTTGGCCTAACGGGTAAATTAAGTCTCCTTCCAAGAAAAGAAACTTCTTTGGGTTCTAATTGCCAATCATCTTCTATCATCTCCCAATTCAAAAAATCAACACCCTGGGATCCACCTTGTCCTAATCAACCTGGTTTAAATCCATAATGTTTCTTGGGGTCGCCAATGCGTGGGTGATAATAGTAATACGTATCCTTATGGTGGAAAAATACCACGTGAAGTGAAGGCGGTGTATGATTGGTCAAATGATCTACATCCTTCATCCTAAAACTATCTGGACTAGGTGGTTTGATGGGTAGTTCGAGGCCTCTTTCTTCTCCTAGATCTACTTCTAAGGATGGGAAACTAGGAAAGGGTTGTGGTTGTGGTTGAGGCTCTGATTCATCAAAATTAGGAATTTCCCTAGAACTAAGAGGAATGTCATGATTACAAGTATTCAAGCCTAAATCCTCTAGTTATGTTTCGTCTAAAGGTTCTACCTCAATCGGGATTCCTATAACCTTTTCTACTTCATCCGGGTAAGTCACAGGCGGTGTGTTTTCCTCAAATAATGAGAGGACTTGTGGGGTACTTTATGGGTTTGAATTTTCCACCTTATCCCATGTTATACCTCTATGCATCTCAACCCAAACATTCTCATTTCCAAACAATCTTTTTGCTTGAGCCATCAAATTTGCTACTTCTTGTTCAGAAATAATGTATGGTGGGTTGTCCCATTCTTTTTAGCCTTGGGCAAAATTTTCTATAGCTTCCCATGCTTTTTACCATTTAGTTCCCTAAGTTTCCCATCTGCTGCAAAGTCAAGGTCCATTCGGGTCTAGTCGTCGACATGATCATAAAAGAATTAAGTAAAGGACCATAAATCGAAGCCATGATGAGGGACTCTTTGGATTAAGTTTTTGAAACAAGTCTACGCATCGTAGATAGATTCATCTTGATGTTATTGGAACACCAAGGTATGTCTTTAGAATGGGAAGGTTGTGGTTCGTGGTGGGTTTTGAAAGGGTGAGGTAGGTGGTCTTTCTTACATCATAATGGTGAATGAAAGAGTTACAAACAAAAGGCACAAAGAAAATATAGACTACAAGAAAGCTAATTGACAGAAAATAAAATCTCACTTGATAGGAATCAAGCGAGTAGACCTAAGCTAAACAAAACTCAAAACCTAACTATTCCCCACGCAACAACGCCAAAAACTTGATGTTCGGTTTGTAAGGAATTCACAGGAAGTTTTACAATCCCCTAGGCAGTGCACCTAATCGTTGCACTGTAGTATATGCAAGACTCGGGGGTTGTTATCGTTCTCTAAGGGAATAGGTTGGGAAGGCTCGAATAGAATTTAACAGAGGTTTAAGGGGTTGAGAGAAGATTCTTTTTGTATTTTTATATTTTTTTGAAAGCAAATAAATATCATGTTTTGAGCGGTTTGGTTTGTGTGGAAACCGTAGAGGGGGGTGAATACACTTTCATTAAAAAACTTTAGATAACTTATATGATAAACGAATGTATTTACTTAACCATGCACTACTTCTCAGATTTCTTCTCCTAATCATGTTGCTTTGTCACACTTGTAATGAACTGTGTAAGTATTTCCTAAGTCATGAACGAATCACACGAACCCGCCGTCTATGTAATATTCCGTTAAGGCAACGCACAAGTAAGGTGGTATGAATACTATTACAAGGCTCCTAAGAGTACATTACATGCAATTGAAATATCTTAAGAGGGATCAAACATATTAGGGGTAAGGTAGTATGAAGACTGTTACCGATGGTATCCTTTCTACACACTCATGATTCCCTAGACGTCTATGCCAATTTAATATCTTATGGCTAGTTTTCTAAAGCCTAACGCGCACATCCATTACAAGAAGCAACATAAAAGGATCTAGAATCTAAGTTTCATGCAATCATAAGTAAATACTAATAGATCTAGCCTTGCATGGAAAATAAGGAGGAAGAACAAGAATCTATCACAAAACACATTAACATATTAAGTGATAAGTGATAAATGAACTTCACTTGATTAAATCATGCACTTGAGGCTGTTACAAGAGGGTTTTGACACCCTAAAAACGAGCCCAAGGGCTTCTAAAATCGCCTTCTAAAACTAGGCTTCGTCTCCCAAAAGTTACACACTTAAAACCCTAAAAACGGATTTGTATATATAATAAAACCAGCGCGACGGCGTCGCTTTTTTATGTTTCCCGACGCAGTAATTGACAGCAATGGGTCTTCTAGGGTTTCTTTAAGTCGGCTTTGTTCTGACGCCGTCTAGAATTTCATGGCGCCACCCCTTGATAACTTTGACACCGTCGCTTGAAATTGGCGATGCCGTCTCTACACACTGTATGCTTTTCTTCAAGATAGTTGGTGTAGAGTCGTAGTCTTGTTCGTTTCTTCTCCAATTAAGCCCAAGTCACGTATATTTCCTCCAAATGCCATTCAAATGCTAAAAACATAGAAACAAATGATTAAGCACATAATCTGGGCATATTGCAATAATTTAGAATGACCCCAAAAAGTGTATAAAATGACACCTCATCAATACGAGATCAAGCTTCGACGTCAACTTGTCGCAAATATCTCTCATACATGTAGATCCTAGTACTGTCTTGTCGTCTATCGTTTCAATCATCATATTCATTCAAATCAATTATTGTAATGTGCCAAGGGTGTATAGTAAAATACTAGTTAGTTAGTAGATAGGATTTCGGTTGTATGTTGTGAGATTAGTTCTACCATTTTATAACTTGGATTTTAGCTTAAGGGTAAGCATTGTAGGGTTTGTCCTTCCATCTTAGGACACGATATTTTAGCTTAGTATCGATAAATAAAGGGTAAGCTACGAGAGATTGGTTCTTCGTGATGGGATCCGGGTATTTAACTTTAGTTTATTAAGTCACGCCCGAAATAAAGGGTAAGCAACATTGTGAGGCTTCTCCGTCGATTGAAGGAGTTTGGTGTCTAGTGATTACGAACTCTCGAGTATGTGACTCGGGGAGTGGAGTAGGGCAAGGAATGAGACCTTGTAGCCGAACCACTATAAATACTTGTGTCACATATCATTTACTTTAATGTCTTGCATATCTCGTTAAATTAATTATTTATATGTTACTTATTCATATATCTATTAAATACTCTCAATCAATTCAAACAAAGAACTTTTGAATGAAATTTTAAGTTGGTAAAACTATTCAACAACCCCTTCTAGTTTTCAAAAAAAACTAAGCATTATCGTTCGTTGTATGTTATACTGGACATTTGGTTCTTTGAACATTAAAAGTAGGTTCGCTATTTGTACTCAACCTCGGTTCGTGGATAAAAAAATAAGTCTCGTTCGCTTAGTTTTATACACTAAACTCGTTTGCTTAGTCCCAAAAGAAAGTAGAGTTCGCTACATTTTACCCAAGGTACTACGTTCTCTTGATTTGAAGCTAAGCTCGTTCGCTACTTGTAAATTCAACAAAGGTTCGCTTCTTTTGACAAGTTATGGTTCGCTTGATTCGAAAGCAAAACTAGGTTCGCTAGTTTTACGGTTAAACGTGCAACGTGGTTCGCACGTTTTGATAATCAAACTTGGTTCACAAGTTTTTATCTCGTTTACTTGTTTCAAATACAAACTAGGATCGCTAGTTTTAATATAAAACGTGGTTCACTCTTTTCTTACATAAAGGTGGTTCGCACCTTTCTTCCAAATAAAAAACGAGATCAAAATCACAAAAACAACCTTGAAACACGTTAAGTCTAAAACCTTTTTGTACTTCTATGATCCATAACACCTAAATAATCATAAAACTCAAACCTTTATGTTTTTAAACACAAAGATTGATTTCCAAAAGATTATGAGGCGTTGAGATCATGCGAACCAAGAAAGAAAAGAAAAAATATATACTTTGAAGCTCTAAACACACACACACACCCCTATATCATCCCATGGCAATTGATACCAAATGTAGAATAATGAGATTCACACAACTTATGATATAATCTAGAGAGAGAGAGAGAGAGAGAGAGAGAGAGGAAGGTTTAAAATCAAAAAAAACACACAATAAAAGGGCGAGGGAGATCTTAAAGAGAGAAAGAGAAAGAGAGAAATGGAAATGCATTAGATTAGAAGAAATGAAAATCACTAACCCTCATTACCTCTTATGCTCTTCTATTTATAGGCATGGAAGCCTTTTTAGGTTTACCTAAGGAGGTGACGTGGGATATTAAATAGTCAAGTAACGTACATAACCGACAACGACTAAAGACATAAATATAACCCAGTGACCGACACTTTCTTAAATCCTAACATTTAGAGTACTCGACACCATGGAAAAAGGGTTGTGCCAAGCCCAGGTGGCACACACTATAGCCGCCAGTTCAATACCATGGTACCTAACCCTCCCTTGCGCCACTTCCATGTCAGTGCACTAACTCCAACAAGTTTTGTGTTTTTGTTGTTTTTTTTAATTTTTTAACAATGTGTTTGTGTTTTTGTTGTGTTTAAATATGTGTGTGGGTGTTGACTCGGTGTGTGTGCGCGTTTTTCAGTGTGTGTGTTTGTGAAGGGAAGAAGATGATGCTTTTGTTTCGTTTTGTTTTTTCTTAAAGTTAATAGTATAACTTTTTAATGAAATGAAATTGGTAGAGCGTGAACAAGTTTAACATTTATTCTATTTTTAGTTTTAATTTTGTAATTTTTTATAAAAATGTTATTTGTATTTTAATGAAATTTAGTTTGTTTGAAAGAAAATGTAAAATAAAAAAATTGTTCGTGCGGTTAAACTGGCTTGAGTCATGGAAGAGAGGATATTTTGGTGTGTAAGTGAGTTGTGTGTTAGTATGAAACGGCGATGAAGTGGCACACTGGCTTGTGTGATGGTACATTGTGCTCTTTGCAAATCTAATAATATTTGAGATTAAATGAAATCATAAAAAGGCAACCCCAAGTCGTAACATTCCCATAACACCAAGGACCAATACATGATAAATTGCCAAAAACAGACACAATTTCCCAAAATTAGCTACCGCAACCCTAATTTCCAAAGGGGTTTGGGATTGCTTAGTAATAAAAAAGATTATGCGTTTTGAAAACAGATAATTAGATAATCAGTTGTTGCAAAATGTGAATTTAAAAAATGTGTGGATTTAATTATGATGTTTGATATCGCAATAATCAAATAATCAATTCTTTTAGTGTTTGACAAATCAAATTATATATAATATTACATAAAAAATGACCAAAATAGACACCAAAAAGATTTACTCAAGTACCGTAAAATACTATCAACCTCTCTAAATTTCTTAATAATGTATTTAGTTACAGTTAACGTAACCCACGGGCTTGTCTTTGAGGCTTAGTTCTATTATCCGTTAATGACTACATTTGTACATTTATATACTTATTATCTGATCTTTGACTAATAATATGTTAGTACAGCTTCGAGTTTCATGGTATTCTTGATTTGATGTTTGATAATCTCGTATATGATCTAGCTCAATATGGGTGATTTCAAACATCCCAAAATAGATGTAAGCATGTGTACAAACTTAGGATTTATGTAGTAAATGCTCAGATTTAAGCATATTGTTGCAACCAAGTGTTGAATTGAGTTTGGAATATGCCTATTTTAACTAACAAACATTAGGAAACAAACTTCAGAAGGATGTTCGACAAAAAAAGAATTGGTCCTTTATATAGAGTGTTGAACAATCATATTCCAATATAAATAGAGTGTTATGCATTTTATGTTGCGAGAGTCATCAATGAGTCATCATTAAGCATTTTCAGAACCTTATCAGTTATCACTTGGTTAGATTAGTAAAAATACAAATAGTATAAAATAGAAAACGATTGCATTAAACCAAGTTAAGTTCAAACGCATTAATACTTAGCTTACAACATAATAATAAAACATGAAACAACTAACGTCAGCTAGAGGCTCTACAGGGCAACAAACAAAGACGTTCAATTGATTTTAACAACAAAGCCTACACGCGCACACACACTGATCCTTGATTTATAGTTCAAACACGATCATCCCACAAGGAGTCTGCAGAAACCTCATTCGCAGCATATGTCAAAAGACGGTGGATGTTCTCTAGAGGGTTCAACCCCAAGGACGAAGCCCTGTTTTAATGATCCGATCTTTTCAACCCAACACACGGCCCGTACGCCATGTTCAAGTCCAACTGCCTCAGCACCTCTTCATAGCATCACGATCCTCTATCAAAGTATAAAAACAATAACAAATAGAAAAAAACAACTCCCTCATACACATGAAAAACTACAAGTTTAAAACAACACGGTATATGATAAAACATTTGTCAAACAAATTTGAGCCGGGTTAAAGCTCGCTAACAGGAGGTTGTTGCATCTAAAACCTGAAACCCATATTTAGAGGTTGTATAGTGTTCATTACCTTGCATGTATGGGCTGGTTTACACTGATGCGGAATTTTGCAAAACCACAAAAGTTTTACAATCCTCCTAAGCAGTGGACCTAACCGTTGTAGTGTAGTATAGGTAAATCCGGGGGATTGATCGTTCTCTAGGAGAATAGTGAGATAGGCTCGAAGAGTATGTCGAATAGGTTTAAGGATTGAGGAATGAGTATTTTTGTGCTTTTGTATTTTATGAAAGCAAGAAAATCTGATAATTGAGAGAGGGTTTTTTGACTAACTTAAACTACTTGAATAAAGATAAAACAACCAATAAAATAAGAACGAATTAAAGAAAACTCAAGAGAATCAAAATGTTTTGTTCACTTTAGTGAATTTCACGCCCCTAATATGTGTGTTAATTTGAAGAAATAATTATTTAACCGGTTCTATGATGATATTTTAATGGGCTTGGGTGAAGCATTCACATCCCTTTCGCTCTTGTATACCTTTGGCAATGCCTATGAGGTTCTCAACGGGAATAAAACATAAGCATAAAAACATTGGATTCCAAATATCATACACAATTTGACCTATGTGATCTTAGGTTGCCAAGTATCACTAATTAGCCTAGAGGTTGCTCTTTTGACTAACTAACACACGCTTACGTACAAATCGCTAATTAACTTATCCAAGCTTAGGTTGCTAAGTCAAGTTTTTAAGGCCTTTAGGTTGCTAAATGACCAAGAATAAAAAAACAATTATATCGTTAAGACTTGATACTATATTCATGTAATACTAGTTTATTACCAATTAATTTATGACTTCTTGTATGTAAACAAACGGATCTTAATTCACAAACATGCATTAATATTAATAATCATACGATGATTATATCATTATAAAACATATAACACATATCTAGAGGGAAGTTGTTACCTTATAGAAGTACAAAAGTCTTTCTTTAAAATTTCCACATAAATTCAGAGGATTTGGCCTAACATAGCATAAATCAAACCATAAGACATAATAATCATGTAATTAGGATTCATCATGTTAAAGGAATTGATAAGACAACCCCGGAATCATATGATGTTATGGGATGGAATACTGCACCATGGGAATAAACTAGGGGAATACAGACTCCAAATTACGTTAAAAAAATTCAGTTTTAAGGTTTCAGCTTGCCAAAATAGCAAGTTATAAGTTATTTTTATAGGCAAATACCCTAACTCAGACCTCCCGACGCCGTCTGGAAAAAATCTCCGATGCTTGTTTGCAATGTTTCATATTTCTTGAAGTCATAGATTTTCTCGTTACGATCGCGTAGGCTATTGAATCGTCAGAATCCGAGTTCGTATGAAGGAGTTATGATCAAAACTATATCTGATACTTCATGCGCAAGTTGAATAGTCTTCTTTATCTTGTGACGCCGAATCTTTTAAGGTTTCTTTAGATCGGCTACATTCTGACACCGTCGTCAAATCTGTGATGCCATCTCTTTAAATGTTCTGACGATGTCGCTTGATACTCGCGACGCCGTCTCCACACTCTACATGCACAAGTTCTTCAAGGATTTGGTGTAGGTCCGTAGTATAGTCTGGTTTCTTCGCCTAATGACGCCCAAGTATCACATGTAACTTCTCCAATGCTATCCAAGTGCTAACAACCTGAAAACAAATGATTAAGCACTAATCTGGGCATATTTACATGATTTAAGAGGTTAAATGACCCTGGAAAAAGTGTATAAAATGACACCTTATCAAATACCCCTACACTTAGGATTTGCTTGTCCACAAGCAAATGGGCTTTTCTACCTAGACAATAGCAATATTAGGGTCATATAACCTACTCTTTAAAAGCATTTTACATCACAACATTCTAGACCTCGTAATTAAAAGCATGGAAAGTATATATTATTCTCTCTTTCACTCGGGTGTATAATAAATTATAACAATTATGGGAAAGGAAAAATTCAACACTCATTACCTGTCATAGCATATAAATTACCATAGGCTTGGTAAAGGATCAAAACCTCCACCGCTAGGCGCAAGTACTAGTCATTACTGTCAAATAGGTCTTTTTATGGGTTGTGGGTGTAGGTGTAAGATAACATTAACGGAAACATAAACGGATGGGATATATTTGGGTGTATTTGGCTGTGAAAGGGTTCAGATAGATTAATTTATAGAATACATGTTTGGTTGATTTGGTTGCTTTAAGACAAGACTCAGACCAAAGATATAAAACTTCAACACAACTCTACATCAATCTCTTTCTTTGTTCTTTTCATTGACTTCTGATAAAGAACTAAACAATAGGCAAATGGCAGCCGTACAATCTTTTTATATTACTTTTTTTTATATACATTTTTTTGTGTACACTTTTGCCTTGCCATTGCTTAAACATATAATACATCATGGGGGTTTATAGATACACCCCTACACTTGAACTTTTACATACTCGATATTTACAGTCTAACTAATGACTCGAATTAAGGTGGATCAACATAACATGGAACTCGTTGAGCTCTATTGGGTCGGTTCACACCACCCACACTCCTCATACATAATAAGTTACTTCTTTCCTAATTCTTCATAAGATGAATACTACCATGAATCCCAATCATCCCAAAACAGTATTTACAAGGATAAAGGCTTAGCAATCGTGTACTCAAATAATTAACTTGGGTTAAACACAATAATGTAATAAATGTGAGTACATATAAGGTAGGATAAGGCGATTTGGGTATAACAATTGGTTTAAGGGTGACAATGTTCTTTATTAATAGTCCAGATTAACCAGAAAATTACAAGAACCGTGAAAAAGGATAGGCTCGGAGGGTTGTACTAGGGGTATCCTGCACTAAAAATGAGTGTGGGATAGTTATATGATCGAGGTGACCATCAAAAACAATTACAAGTTTTAAATATGGGTTAATCCTAGTGCCTCTTATCATTTAGTAAATCCTAATTCTTACTATGCGGTCTCGGGATGCATCACAAAAACAAGTTCTAGAATTTAATATACTACCGGTACACTCATATAGTTTGATACCAATAACAATGCTCCAGAAAAGGCGACAAAGACCATACGTACATATCTGTAATGACGGAATAGACACATATGACTGCATTCGAACCTTAACTCGAGAAAGCTAAAGGTATAAACTATCTTGGGTATCAAAAAATGGATACCCGAATTCCTAAAGATCTAAAGGCGAACGGTGGAATTATGAGGGTTTTTGTGTTAGTCATGTAAATTCCTATCCATAAGACGCAATTAATACTTGGTTTTTGTCGGTATGTGTCATAAATTTTTTTTAAAATTTGGGTTAAAATTACCTTTTACGCTATGTTTTGATATATTATCCATCATTTTAAGGACAAAACAAATGGCAATTAAAGGAATAGTTTCTAAGGCTTATTCCCCCTACACTTAAGTTGAACATTGTCCTCAATGTTCTTAAAAGTACTCATAAAACGAATAAAGGGAAAAGAAAACAAGTAAAAGAAACTAGTACTCCCATGGTTTGCTCAAAAATGGAGAAGAAACATGTGATAACTGGTTAAATCATCCTCCAAGAATCGTCATCTGAGAACTTCCTAGGAACTTCCAAGCTTCTTCTTATAAAATATAACCTGTAAATCAATGACAAAGACAACTACACCTGGCGTAAAATCTAC
>BQNB010086002.1:13073-28309 GCA_026074375.1 Tanacetum coccineum | reverse complement strand
TTTAACACCTTTTTTAACATTTTTTACACGTTATTTTACACGTTTTTATATATGTATTACACTTTTTTACACGTTTTTATACACATTTTTTACACACGTTTTTATATACGTTTTACACACGTTTTTATACACACTTTTAATTTAACTTTTTTTACACGTTTTTTACATTTTTTTACACGTTTTTATACACATTTTTTACACCTTTTTTTGCACACGTTTTTATATACGTTTTTACACACGTTTCTATAAACGTTTTTTTCCACGTTTTTATACACCCTTTTATGCACGTTTTTATATGGTTTTTACAGACTTTTTTTACACACGTTTTTATACACACTTTTAATTTAACTTTTTTTACACGTTTTTTTATATGTTTTTATATACGTTTTTACACACATTTTTAATTTAACTTTTTTTACACTTTTAATTTAACTTTTTTTACAATTTTTTACACTTTTAATTTAACTTTTTTTACACTTTTTTACACGTTTTTATATCGTTTTTTACACGTTTTTATACACCCTTTTATGCACATTTTTATATACGTTTTTACACACGTTATTTTATACACATTTTTATACACACTTTTAATTTAACTTTTTTACACGTTTTTTACACACGTTTTTATATACGTTTTTACACACGTTTTTAATTTAACCTTTTTTACATTTTTAATTTGACTTTTTTACACGTTTTTTACACACGTTTATATATATGTTTTTTACACTTTTTTAAAAAGCGTATATAAAAACGTGTGCATAAATTAAAAACGTAAACGTACAAAATTAAAAAAAATGTCAATTAAATTAAAAACTTTTATTTATTGATTAAAAACATTACATAATAATAACGTATATAAAAATGTATAAAAAAAGTTAAACTAAAAGTGTGTATAAAAATGTGTGTAAAAAAAGTCAGTAAAAACGTATATAAAAACGTGCATAAAAGGGTGTATAAAAGCGTGTAAAAAAGTGTAAAAAACGTGTATAGAAACGTGTGTAAAAACGTATATAAAAACGTGTAAAAAGGTTAAATTAAAAATGTGTATAAAAACGTGTGTAAAAAAACGTCTGTAAAAACCATATAAAAACGTGCATAAAAGGGTGTATAAAAACGTGTAAAAACGTGTGTAAAAAACGTGTATAAGAAAGGTGTAAAAGATGTAAAAATGTGTGTAAAAACGTGTATAAAAACGTGTATAAAAAAGTTAAATTAAAAGTGTGTATAAAACATGTGTAAAAAAAGCCTGTAAAAACCATATAAAAACGTGCATAAAAGGGTGTATAAAAACGTGTATAGAAACGTGTGTAAAAACGTATATAAAAACGTGTGTAAAAAACGTGTAAAAAGGTAAAATTAAAGTGTATAAAAACGTGTGTAAAACGTATATAAAAATGTGTGTATAAAAACGTGTAAAAAATGTAAAAAAAAAGTGTTAAAAACGTGTAGAAAAACGTGTATAAATTTTAAAAATAATAAGATAAAAACGTTTTTTAAAAAAATCAAAATTTCAGTTAATTATAAACGATCGTTAGTATAAAGGACTAACGTTGCAATAAAAAACCTAACGATCGTTAGCTTGACCTGCTACAGCAGGTCACCGCTACACACAATGTACGAAATCACAAGGTTTAGTGATTTAATAGGGAAAAAATGGCTACACGAAATGATAAAAATGGACAAGTTAGATGACTTTTTTAAATTATTAGCCCTACTATGTATCCACAAGTGTGCTAATAGTGAAATGCATGTAGCATTATGATGACGTATAATACGTGTAACAGGCCTCCGGACCTGGATTACATAAATTATACATGGGCCCAAGCCCAACAAGACAATCGCAAAGCACAATAGGCCAAAGCTAAGCCCAGTCCCGCGCTGGCACGGCCCGAAAGAAATAAGACGGACGTAATAAGCCTTTCGCGGACCAAGCAACATCTGCGGAAGGGGATCCACGTCCGCAAGACACGATTACTGCGGACCCTTATCCGATAAGTACAAGATCGCATCATCATCATCACTTGATTTAGTACAAGATCGCATCCATCGGCCCAGCCCAATAACCATTTAGATCCATTCTTTTAACCCATAACATTTTTTGTACTAACAAGTTGGCGTCATCCGTAGGACCACGAATACAACCGTGTTTCCTAAAATACTCACCATGAGCACCAACGGACAAACTCCCATTAGCCAGCCCACGTCTGTCGTGAGGAATACACTGGGGAAAGAGCCACTTTCGCAAGATCCAGGCAGGCCTATTTCCGATGAAGCCTTGCGGGAATACTGCGACAGGAACTATCATCAGATTTTACCAATCATAGCTGAAAAAGTGCACCAAGAAAAGGTGCAACAGGAAAAACTTAAGGCAGTAAAAGCTCGTCTCAACTTTGAGGAGACCTCACATCATTCTGAGTCAAGGACACCCATCAGAAGAATGGGTCTGAAGGAAAGGCTCGGACCAAGGTATGTCTGCAATAGATCCAGAAGCACAGAGCCAAGACGTGGCCGCTCCGAGTTACCTAAGAAAAAGGGTTCGGAAAGGAAAGCGGTGTTCAAAAGTTTGGAAAAAGGTGTATTCCACAGGCTCGGAGACAAGGGGAAAAGCGTGTCTGTATACTCAGACGACTCAAGGCGTCGGTCGTACCACAGTAGCCACATGGACACTGAAAGTTGCCACCAAAGTTCTCGATCAAGAACAACGGAGCCCGCTTTTGAGAGACGTTATAACAAAAGGACATCCTCGAGAAGAACGAAAAAGTTGTCAAAAAGCGAGGGTAGCGCCGAAGGTCATTGGAAGTCAAAAGTAAAAAGGCCAAAGTCGAGCGTTGAGGACGACCTGTCCCAACCATGGGTATGTGAAGAAACAGATCCTTTCACTCATCAGATCCGTTACTTTGATTTCCCAAAAACTAGAATGCTTAGTCACATCAAAACATATGATGGAAGCGAAGATCTGGAAGATCATTTAAAGATTTTTCAGTTGGCTGCTAAGACGGAACGATGGGCAATGCCAACACGGTGTCACATGTTTAATTCTACACTTACTGTAAATGCCAGAGTATGGTTCGACGACCTCCCCAAGGAAACAATTGATAGCTATGATGACTTAAAGAAAATATTCTTAGAAAACTACCTCCAGCGGAAGAAATGCATTAAAGACCCGGTCGAAATCCATAACACCAAGTAGAGAGACGGGGAGTCTACGGAAGAGTTCGTACGGAGGTATAAGCTTGAGTGTAGGGACGTAAAGGGAGCTCCAGAATGCATGAAAATCTCCAGATTCATGCACGGGATCACCAATCCTGAGCTAATCAAGCGACTACATGACAAAATCCCAAAGTCAGTAGACGAAATGATGAGGGTAACTACAGCATTTCTCCGGGGAGAAGTAGCCGCCTCTAACCGTGAACGGAAGAAGTCGTTCCTGTCATGGAAACAACAGGAAGCTAATCAAAAGCAAAATTTCAAAAAAGGAGGCTTCCGGAACCAACAAAGGTCAGAAAGGAAGCAAGATCGTTTTGCACTACTTACAAAAACTCCCAAAGAAATTTTTGCTTTAGACAAAGGAAAATTCAAAGCTCCGCCACCAATGACAACCCCGGTAGAAAAAAGAAATGCTAACAAATTTTGCGAGTTCCATGGAGAAGTAGGGCATAACACAGACGAATGTATGCACCTGAGGAAACAGATTGAAGAAATGCTCAAAGCAGGAAAGTTGTCACACTTGGTTAAAGAGATCAAACAAAACAACGGAAAGGAGCAACCTAAGGTGACAAAGAAAGGAGAAACTGCTGGGAAGGATAAAGCGATGGCTATCCTAATGGTTCAGCCCTGGGAAAGGGTGGCTAGACAAAGAATTACGCAGAGTTTCTCTCCTAATTCAGAAATCTCTTTTCCACCATTGAGGGAAGATGAAGGGACGGAAGGTCCAAGGATCATCGAGGCGGAAATAGGAGGCCACTGCGTGCACCGTATGTACATAGACGACGGATCAGCTTCAGAAATTATGTATGAGCATTGCTTTAGCAGACTCCGTCCGAAAATCAAAAAACAATTGATACCAACCACTACCCCTTTGATTGGATTCAGCGGTGAAATAATATGGCCGATAGGACAAATACAACTACTGGTAACAATTGGAGACGAAGAGTATTCCGCTTCAGCTTTGATGAATTTTGTAGTTGTAACGTGATATGTGTGAAAACACATATCCGTTTTATATCAAAAATAGCCCTAAAATATGAAATTGTGCTTTAAATGATTGAATATTGCTTGTTTTGCCTTTGTGATTGTGTAGGTACGGATAAAGCAAAAATCTCAAGAAAACGGTTAAAACCGGCCAAAAACGAACACAGGAACGGAAGAGCACACAAAGGGCCGGAAGTTTTCTACAAAAAGGTCAAAAAAGTCAGCAGTGGTCAACCCTCAGTCAACGCTTAGTCAAAGTCACAACAAGACAAAAATCCCAAAGTTTACAAACAGTCCTTCATAAATTACAAAATTACAAAAGAAGTCCCCAAAATCCTAACACCCGTTATCTTTTAATACATGTAAGATAACGGGCGTTATCTTCTTTATAACAAAACACAAAGCCCAATACCAAGTCCGGGCCCAAATCCCTTATAACCCGGCCCAAGTCAACCCCGGGTCAAACAAAACACAAACGCACTCTTACAGTAAAAAATAAGCGGGAAAGTTTGTTGTTACTGTTCACTCGTCTCCTTCGTTTAACCACAGGGATAAAATCAAAGGGCTTTTGCTAATTGAGAGCTTAAAAGGGTAATTCAAGTGTTAATGAGTGAGTTGGCAGGATAAAAACGTCACCAAGCAATACTATTGGTCAAGCCCACAAAGGGAATGCCAAGGTGGATTGTGAGGAAACACAAGGGATGAGTAATTTACACTTGAGGTACACACAGAAGAAGCACAAGCTGTCACATCACGGATTGCCACGCTGGCAATCCGTGTGACAAGAATCTAATCCAACGGTGATTAAGGAGCATCCAATGATTGAAAGAATGAAGGGCAGTGATTGATTGGAGCGTGTAACAGACCTGTGCCTAGAAGCTTCTCCAACGGGCTATATAAAGCCTCACTCCTCACACACAAGGGCATCTTTCTTTACCTAGTTTTTAGCTTTTAGATTTTTAGGAAATTTAGCTTAAGCTTTTAAGTTTTAAGTCAATGTAATTTTCATTTAAACTTTTGTAATTTTCTTTTCAAGTAATGTAATCAAGCCTTTTTAGTTAATGAAATTTGAGTTTTCTTTAATAAATTTGTCAAAAGCTCTCTATAAGCTCTAGTGATAGTGTACGGACCAATAAGCTCTTATAAGCTCTCACAAGTCTATAAGCTTGTGATTGAGCTCAATTCAGTCTTTAATTCACTTAAACCTTAAAATCAGCTTAATACTTTGATTATTGGACTCTTAAGCTTATGGAAGGGAAGCTAGCCATGGATGAGCTTCCAAGGACTTTACTAGCTTATCCATAAGGATAAGCTAGAGCTGTTGATGCTCATTTGAGCTTAATATAGCCTTTGTTTAGCTAAGGCACTTGTAAGTCTTCTTTACTTTTCTGTCTTTAGTTTTCTTAGTATAGTTTTGCTTAAATTTGCTTATTAATTGCTTACATGCTTATTTAGTTGCTTATTTGAGCTTAAATATGTTTCTAATTGCTTATTAATGATGAATGTCTATCTGTCTTTAGTTTCCTTAATATAAAATTTAGATTTACTCATTTTGTCCTATAAATCATAAAAACCAAAAAAATATTTAGCATAGTTTGTAGGACTTTAATTCTAGCTTTTCTAGTTGTTGAAATAAGCTCACTAGGTTAGTTATAAGCTACTAGCTATCTGGTATTAAGGTTTCATTAACTAGATTTTAGAATCATAAGCTAATATGAAATCTGTCTAGCTTTAAGGGGTGTTTGGATTAGTGTTGTTTAACCTCTAAAAGTCAAGGTTACTTTGTGTTTTCAATTTAGTCAGCTGTGTTTTTACAATTAAATAAGTTTTAAAAAGGTTTGAGAGCTTAGTTTTTGCTTGAAAACATTTTGAGGTTCAATATGCAATCCTGAGCACCAGGGGACTTTTTCATTTTTCTTAGCTTGTTAAAAATTTATCCAAGTCTTCATAGGCTTGATTTTTGCTTGATTAGTGTTTTGACACACTCTCTTTGAGTGTCTAATGCAGGTTTACCTTTAAAGGTAACCTGCAAATTGGTTTTGTCCCTTTGGTCAATTGCATCAGCAGTAGTAACTGCAGTTACTACTGTTTTCCTTTTCATTTGCATTTAAGCTAGTTTAAATAAGTTTTAGGTTTTAAAATTGAGTAGGCTCATAGTTTAGATATAGGACTAGTTAGTTTAAAAGTTAATTTTCAATTTCTAGCTTAATTACTAGGGTACATTAGCTTCTAAAGTTTTTAAAAATCCTTAAAAAAACCAAAAACAGTAGTAACTAGACTTAGCTTTTTAAAATTAGATTTTTAGCTTATAAGATCCAGTTTTATGGTTGATAATTATAGCTTATAAGTAGTAGGATAAGTTGTCAAAAGCTCAGCTTCTTTCATAGCTTAATGTGCATTATAGCTTAAATAGATTTTGAGTTTTTAGTCAAAATTTCTAAGTTAGCCTCTTAGATCATCTAATTTAGATAGCTTATAGTGTTTTTAGCTTAAGTAGCTTTTCAAATTTAGATACTATACATCATTAGCTTTCTAGGACAGTTTTTGTTTTCAAATTTGAGCTTAAAATGAGTTGTGTGCAAGCTTATAAGTGAAAATTAGCTTTTTGGAGCTCAAAAGCTCACTTTCTGAGGCAGCAGCTTCATAAGCTGTTTTTGAGCTTATAATTGAGATTCAGCTTATATTGGTTTTATTAAAAGTGCTTAAAAAAGGTTCCTCTAAATCTTTGAGCTTTTAGTTTTTGAAAAAAAAAGGGAAGTGGAAATCGGGGGTGAGCAAGGCTCGAACCCCCGACCTCAACACCTCAACCCTTTTATAAACACACACACCACACTCCCTACCGTTGTGCCCTTTGGTCTTTTTCATAAGACTCTTGCACAATTAATTCTTTATATTCATTTTAGCCCAATAAGCTGTTTCAGCTTATTTCGTGGCTTATTTTATAAACTGTGATCTCGGGCTTATTTTTCCTAGGTTTTAATTAGTATAAGCTATTTTCTGTAATTTTTCTAGAATTTTTATAGTTCGTTTAGTATTTTTAAACATTTATTTTCATTAAAAACTTTAAAAAATCATAAAAAATAGAAAAATAATCAAAAAAAAATTTAGAAAATGTTCTTTTATCATAAAGTTCATAGGAAAATTAGTTTTGCTTTCGTAGGGTCTAAATTGCAAAATTTTCGTTTTTTAAAGAACGGGATTCGTTCCCGTTCCCGTTCTCGTTTTTCGTGTTTTAACGCTCATTTTAACTCCGTTTTTGTTCTAGTTTTCTTTAAACTTACTTTTTAGTCAAATAGAGTCCATTTAAAAAGAAAATTTTAAGTTAGGATTATTTTTAGTAATTTAGGGTTTTTGACCTCCGTTTAAGAGTCCCGTTTTGCGTTTTTAGTTAAATTTTGGTTTCCCGTTATTTGTCTTTATGCTTAATTGTTAGAATTTGTTAAAAGTAGATAATCAAATCAAACTTTGTCTTCAATTCAAATCATTGTCCGAGCATCTAACGTGGTTTCAATTTCACAAGTCGTTGGGGATAACGACCCGGGAATCATACTTCCCGGTTAATATACGTAATATATTATATTATATATATTTTGAAGATTTTCCTTTTCACCTTTGTCCTCAAAGGTAAATTGGTAATTTTCCATCATATTATATATTTTATACTTTACGTGTGTTAGATTCTACGAATCACAAACAAACATAAATTCCATATTACTCAGGACACATCTATTTGTTTATTTAGTTACAGATGGATTTTTATAGTTGTTACATATTAGAACTCTCAATGAGGTGGTAAAGTATAAATCGTGCAAAAGTGTTGTTATGCGCCTCACGGTCATAACATGCGATTATTAAAAGGTGAGGTGCAAGTTGATCCAGTATGCCATTCATGTTAGTTTGACTATATGTACGACCAAATGCCCAACAAACATAAATAGCTTGATCAGGAATATGAGAACCAATACTATGTGGTCCCTTTGTTAGTACAAAATTCGTGTTGGTTTTGGTAGCGTGCTAAGTCTCTTATCGGGTCGGGCCTTATGTCAACTATCAAAACTTTTGGTTTTCAGGTGTAGATGAGATGAAGAACCTTTATAACAACAGGTACAATAGGCTAATACGTAAAAGTAATCCTCTACATGCGAGCCCAGCCAATGCCAAGTATCCACCATGCCATGAACCATCACCTTGCAGAGCAAATGCAATTTAATAAGTAAATCAGATACGAACATACAACTATATGCTCAGTAGTTTCATGTCAGGGAGTTACCGATAACAAATGACAGTGAAACAAATGATGCAACAAAGAATGCGCAAAGTAAGAATTGCCATTTCATGGCAGGGACTTACAGATAGCAACAATAAATCTACTGTAATATCATCATGGTTATGAAATACCTTGATTTTATCAGAAATCCACAATCCAACATCTTGAAGTAGTTTATTTTTGGAAGCATTTTGTGTAGTTGACGTTTTCAAGGTTTCTGCTGTAATAATTATTTCCCGGCATGTTCTACTAAAATAATAATCATGTGTGCGTTGTCTTTGAGATGTTTGTCTTCAGATTGTGATAAGGTTACCATTCAATTACCTTAGAAATAGTCGTCGCTCCCTTTTGAGTTCCATCACCTCTAATGATATAAACCTGATACAGAATCGACGAATGGTTCATTACCATATTATAGGTGACAATTTCATTTAGTTTTGTTTAAGTTTCAACTTTAACGGGTCAAATGGTCAATTATAATAACTCTGTAAAAAGGAAATGTGCAACAGATTTTAAAAAAATTCAAAGATACACTAAAAAACTACGAAGATTTAACCTTAAAAAATCAGAGATACACTAAGTAACAGAAAATTGCCACATATTCATTGGTTCACATCCCTAGATATATACATATGTATCTCAAACCGTTTACTTGCAAGTGGTTCAATTTGGGTTGTGTTTTATGTCAAACGGGTCAGACAAAAAAACTTCGCTAAAAAGAGAACATGTCGAGGGGAGTGACAATGATATCGACACTTCCAAATGCAGTAAATATAGAACATAGAAACAAACTATTATGATCCCACATCGGCCAAGTATGGGATTGGTTGATGGTTTATAATGTCTAGGTGTCTCCTCCTCAAACAAGCTAGCTTTTTGAGTGAGTTCTACACTTGGACTTATGAACCGATACGAGCCTAGTATGGGATAGGTTCGTATCAATTGGTATCAGAGCTGTTCTGATTCTAGGGTTTAAAAAAATGGAACAGTTTAAGATCGATCAATCAATTGGAGGCGAATCTGGAACGGTTTAAGATCGATCATGCTGCAATCAACTGACAGGCAACGAAACAATGGGCTTTTTTGCAAGCAACGATTGAGAAAAACAAGGTTGAAGCAGATCGACAATTCGCTGAAATCATGAATGCTCTTAAAGCCCTACAACCACCCTTCCAGCCGCTATCCCACGCTTTGAAGAAAATAGTGGGCAAAGTTTCAGTAGCGTCGAGGTGGAGAAGGAAGGGAAAGACATCGGATTTTTAGGTGCTCTTGTCACACGTTCAGAAGTTGCTGATGGATATGGTGGGAAAAAACTACCACAAATACAGCAGACGTATGTTAAGAATTTGAATTCAAGAATAAATTAGTACATGATTAGGTCTCCGAAATTCAAATAAACAAACTAAGAGAGCAGGATCACGGATTGGGAAGGAGATCATTCACGTGTTAACGGAGAAGGAATGTGCTCCTTCCATGTTCAAGAAAACAACATTGGGTGGACAGATTTTTGACTGTGAAGAAAACACAAAGGAAAAAAATGAAAAAAAAAATGGAAAATTCTGATTTAAGGACTTTTGAGGGGATTCATTATGATCTAGGAGGGGAACACGAAAGAAGAACATGGAAATCAAGGGGATTATTTATCACAATCAAGAAGAAACATTTTGAGTGGGCTGAATAAATAATGGTCCCAGATTTTGAGCTTCTTGCTTCCGACAGCGAAAGAGAATAGTTTAAAGACGAGTTTAGGGATCCTGGAATTACAATTTACAGGGAGGAGACGTGTTGAGCAACACCTTGGGGACAAAGGTGTTTTTGGGAGGCGGGAGTTTGATAAGAACCTATTTAAATAGGTTTGACTTAGATTATATAATAAAGGAAACTAGTAAATATTGATAAGGAAACTATTAAATAGGTTCTTATCAATACTCCCGCCTCCAAAAACACCTTGTCCTCAAGGTGTTGCTTCAACACGTCCCTCCCTGTAATTGTAATTCCAGGATCCCAAACTCGTCTTTGAACTATTGATAAGAACCTATTTAATAGTTTCTTATTAATATTTACTAGTTTCCTTTATTATATAATCTTAGTCAAACTATTTATAGTTTTCCCTTTATTCATTTTCTTAGCAATAAGTCTAGGAATTTCTTTCATTATAAATAGCGGGATTAGGATTGAATATCTTATTATGTGGATGAATATTAAGTTATGGTTTAGTTTATTGTTTTGTTTATCAATTAGGGGGGTCGGTTTATCTCATTCGTATAAACCATTCGGCGGGGCGGTTTATCCATCAATATAAACTATCTATCTTGTTTATTTTCTTCTATCAATTCTATTATCGATCCGGTTCGTATCAATTGGTATCAGAGCTAGCCCTACCTTTCGAGGTTCCAACACTCGGATAGGTGGTTGCTATGGTAGTGGTGGCTTGGACCAAAAAAGAAGGGTTGCCAACCTATTTAAAAAAAATCAAAGATACACTAAAAAACTACGACAGATTTAACCTTAAAAAATGAGAGATACACTAAGTAACAAAAAATTGCCACATATTCATTGGTTCACATCCCTAGATATATACATATTTATCTCAAACCGTTTACTTGCAAGTGGCTCAATTTGGGTTGTGTTTTATGTCAAATGGGCCAGACAAAAAAACTTCGCTAAAAAGAGAACAGGTCGAGGGGAGTGACAATGATATCGACACTTCCAAATGCAGCAAATATAGAACATAGAAACAAACAGACTCTATTCTTTACTTATTAGTACAAAACTATAAATCTATCAAGCAAACATCAAAACTTTATGCACCTATTTCACAATAGCTTCAAAGATATCTTAAATCTTAAGTACATTTCCTCCAATATGCCTACAATTTAGAGCGAAATATGGAGCTGCAACTCACATATAGAGACTGAGATTGCACAACATATAGATTCAGGCACACTTAAAGATTAGTTCAACCCAAGTAATGGCTACATTTCCAACCTACGGTCTAATCCATATCATCTAAGTAGCTTCTCCTCATTGAAACAATATCAGCTAAACGTAAGATCGGCATCACCACATACGTTGAAATCTACCATTTCTGACCTATAATCTTTCTTACCTTACCGATCTCCTGTGCTATAGACCGAACTTGAGAAGATACTTATTCAACTTTTCTTTGTGGCACCTTTCAACTTCAAAGTTTTTAGTGTCGGCATTTTTTTATCCCTTCGCTGTCGACCATTACTTTAGGTACATCCTCCTTAAACTGAACAATGCATTGCGATTACCTGTTAATATAGATACACATCATTATTTTCAAGCTTAAAATTAAACAATGCTACATGATAATAAAGATTTATCAAGGTTCAGGTTTTTTTTTTTTCAGTTTTGCTGTCACACCCATCTTGCCTGCCTTGTGCCACATGACAGTTTGTCCCTCCTGACTACAACATGGGTATGCACATAAATGTGTTATCAACTTTAAGAATTTATTTAGGGGTGTTTGGGATTACACTTTTAGCGAACAGGTGTATCTAGAAATTCCAGCATGTCTTTTGTAGGAACACGTACTTGATGAACTATGTTGTTGTATGCTCTTCAATTCATTCAAGACTTTTGACTTGTGTTTCCGTCTTGCTGATAAATGCTAAGGGTAACCAAATTTTGATTAGAGGTCAGATTAAAAAAGCTACTCAATACATTAGCAAGCATTAACATGAACATACATCACCACACATCCTACAAAATCTAAACAAAGTAACAACCTTATACAATATTTGCATGACCATTGTACTCACTTTTTGATTTCTTTTTCATTCACTTTCGTCAATACCTGTTCCTACGCAACTCGAATATTTTATCCTTTCTCAGCATTGTTTATTTATTCTAAAGATTCATTCAATAGTTACCTCTTTTTATATTCTTTAAATTATTATTATTTGGTAAATCATTAGGCACGAACTGATAAAGATTCAAATTATCAAGAAAGTAAATAGGCAATCACATACTTTGGACCAGTGCATCCCATTGTTGTTCCCAATCCACCATTAAGCTTTAGCACCACAAGCCTATCCAATAGACTCTTCGTTTGTGCAGCATCTGAACCAATCAACACAATCAAATCACCCACATTAAGTAAACCAAAGCATAAACGGATTAAGAAGACATACCAATTCTCCATGTATGAAGTGCTTCTTTTGAGTACACTACAACAATCAGGGTCCCCAGCAACATTTCGGGGTTTACCTATCCCAGCGAAATGTCGCTGGGGAATAGTCGCTGGGAATCCTCGTCAGGGATACAATCCCCAGCGAAGACGTGGGTCTCACACGTTTTTCAGTCAAGCAATTAGTGACACGGTGGCAAACCTTTCCCCAGCGACATGTCGCTAGGGAATCTTTGGGTTTAAATGTGATGAAGATGAGATCTATTAATCAAAATAAAATAATGGCACTCTTGTAAATATCAAGAAAGTAAGGGCACATGTGACAACTCAATTTTCAAGCTTAAAACAAACATCTCCACCTCCGATTGCTTTTTATCTCAATTTTGATTGAACTATTAATATTTCTTTCACAGGCTTTTGCTTATACTGAGAAAGATACTGTATATGTTAAAAATCCACTGCTTGATGATTTTATACATTAAGTTAGTTTGATGTTACGTAAACCAATACACATAACTATGAGAACATTACAAAAATATAATATTAATTGTTGGAAAATTATTATTAATGTACATCAAATAGTAATTCCTAAACATGATTATGATTCGCCAAAATGATAAGAATTGAGACACCAGAAGCTACCACATGCATACGTATCCATAATTATACATTTGATACATTCATAGACCAGAATTATATATTGATACATCGATATCGATACATGTACTAATTCATAACTGATACTAAAATGCAAATAAAATTGTAAAGAATATATTAATGATGCATGAATTGATACGCATATACCACTGCTGATTCGTACCTTTGATACATCATATGAGACCCAATAATACTTGAACAAAAATCAGAAAAAAAACTAGATTACCCTATAATAATTCACAAAAGTATTGAAAACACCAATCTCATGTTCGATTGTTGACCTAGATACCGTGATGATTGGTTTTTTCAGGCCAGGTTCCAACGTGGGCTGCTAGAAAGAAGGAAACATGTCGGGTTTAGCAGATTCGTTAACGTCGACCGTGTATATCTAAGGATGATTTTCGGACAGTAATTATGTACTCGCCATAGCCGTTATTTTAGAGAAGATGGATGAGAGATTGAGGGTGAAAGGATGGTTACTTTAGAGAAGATGGATGAGAGATAGAGTGGAGAGGCAGGCTATGATTTTGGAAAAGTGAGAATGTATATATTTTTGGTTAATTAGCAGATTTTGTGGCATACTAAAATACCAAAATTGCCCTTCCAATTTATCAAATTAGTTTTATCAGAATTTAAATTGATATTTCCACATGGCATGTATCTATTGGCTTCCTACACTTTTCACTTTAAGTTCTATCTTATATGAACCTCATTATATATATATATATATATATATATATATATATATATAATATATATATAAAACATTCATTGGCTTGTCACACTATACTAGTTACGTAACCCGCCCGACGGGCGGGTTTGTTTCGGGTTTTTCCTTTTAAAGTTTAAATGTGTGACGATCTGGTTTTTATAACAACGTGATGTTTTTTTTGTTAAATTTGGTGACCTATCAAAGAGTAGACAACAAAAAACAGTTATGGGATATGCTTGACCCGTGAATTCTACAACCCTATCTAAGTTTACCAAAGCCCGTGAGCTCTACAACCCCATCTAAATCTATCAAAGTTGGATCCTCCTCAAACTACATGTGATATCTTCATGACCAATAGATATGTTGTTTATTATTTATAATCGATTAGCAAAAATAGTTTACATGATAAGTATTGTGATCATACATAATACGTAATGTTCATAATAACAAATATTTGATTTGTGATAAACAAATAAATCCAAATGAAAGCACTACATTGCAAGTTTATAGTGTCCTTTTTTGGTATACCTTGACTCGACATTGCGACTGTGCTAAAGTTGATACACGAGCAAGTCACTTTTAGCATTTAGTCCAACTATGTCTATGTTTACCATTTTTAATATATGTTTTCCTATGTATTAGTCATGCACTCTAATTTAGGGTAGTTACTTAGTAGTGTCATTCTTCTTTACATTATAAATTGTAATCGTATCATCAGTATCAGATATGAATGAAATGAAAATATTTTAGATTCTAGTTTCTCTCGAGCCCGCCAATGGGCCTTATCCTTCCGCTTCTTCATCTAGTTCTTGGGAGACTTACCATCTTGAATCGGTATCATAACATTTCACCACTCGCATATGCAGTAATTCACAAATTATAGAACTCTTGAACTTAAAATGATGTTGCCTTCAAAATTTGTAACTCCGTCCAATAGTTGTGTATAATTTATTGTATATTCAAGTAAAAATGAAATTATAACCTCAAATTGATGAAATAATTTCGTCTAAACAACATCAGTGCTTTATATATAACTATTAGTATAAATTATTCATACTTTAAGTAATAAACTCACTATAATATAGTTTATACATTGTTCATTCACATATCAAGTGTTGAAGCGTATGTTTTTCGGATGTCGCGATCTTATGGTATAAGTAGTAATCATGGGAACGAAACTACATTGACAAAGCTGTATCATAGCATAAAGCAACATCTTAAAAATTACATCTGATTATGGTCTAATATGGTCA
>BQNB010086001.1:2585-28309 GCA_026074375.1 Tanacetum coccineum | reverse complement strand
TTTTAATCAGAAACATTCAATTTCATTGTATCATTCTTATTAGAAACTGAAGTAAAACTACTTTGCGATTTCTTGACATCTTTAGAAGTGCGCTTAGACTTAGTGTTCAACAAGACTATTTTCTTCGAATTAATGTCCTTAGACTCTGATCTGCTAACCCTACTATAACTTGCTACTCCTGTGGAATTACAAGAAAACTTGTTAGTTTTATCTAATGGCGTTTTTGTGATTCTATACATGCCCCTTGCGATTACATTTGTATTCTTTTTCTGACCTTGCTCGTTTTTAGATGTAGAACGTGAAGTGACTGTTTTTGACTTATCCATTTTAATCTCAACCTTAGAAACTGTTGTAGCTTTTAAATCTTTGTTTTTGTTTAATGGTGTAACACAAACTAGTTTCTCTAAAGTTGCAGATTTGTCAAACTTAGTATTTACGTTCTTTGCTTGTTCAGAAAGCTTTTCTTTTTCAGAAATTGTTATCAAAAGATCTTGATTCTTAGCACACACATCGCATAAGCATATGTCTTTTGATTAACATGCTCAACTAACTCATTGACTTCTTGTTGACATTGAACCCGTGTTGCTTTGATTGAATTGAAAAGCTTTTGAAATTCAAGTGTTATATTTTCTCTTTCTTGAACAGTTGATTGAACTTGATTTTTTAGCAACACGTTTTCATCACTCAACGTCGTCATCTTTGACTTCTAAGAGACGTCACAAGCCATTTTTTATTTTTGATGTTGCATTTTAAGATCAAGATTAACGTATTGAGCTTCAGCTCATTTGAAATCATTTTCAAGAATCTTAATTCGTTGTTCCATAGTGGCTTGGATATCTTTGGAGTCATTTGAAACTTTCTCTTTTTCAAGCATTAACATCTTATTTTTTTTGTTTCTCAACAGATAACATCACACAATCCCTAAATTCTCTTGACAAGGAAGTTTCCAAAAGTCAATCCATTTCATCTTGAATTTTTTTTATCTTTTTGAGTTTGATTATTAACTTTCTTTTCCATCAACTCCAAAATATCTAACATCTCCTATACTTCTTCTGTAATTTCTTGTTTGATTTCGTTTGAGAATCTTCTTAAGGAAATAGACATCGAAATTACCCAGTTTTGTAAAATTGTCTTGACACATCTTGATCATCAAATATAAGCGCTCTGCTTCTATCTTTTAGAAGAGTTTGATCAATTTTTGTTTGCAAATCACCAATAGAGTTGTCTAATTTTACAAATAATTTTAGCAATTTAGATTCATTAGGCATCTTTTTCACAGGTAAATCCGACGTCTCTTTGCTCGACTCATAAGGTACATTAGAGTTTTAAATCTTTTTTTTATAAAAATGCTTCATTTGAGTATATGTGATATCAACCAACGATATAAACAATCAATATATCTAATCTACTTACAATTCAATCACAATACAAACAATAAATACGAAACTTAAATAAAAGATAAGGGATAGAATGATCAAACCAAAACACCGAGAATTATACAGGTTCGGCTACGAAGCTCTTCTTCGCCCTACTCCACTCCTCGAGTATCCGACTTGAGATTTCACTATGTCAACAAGCTCCCTTTAGGCGGAGAAAACTGTTTACACTTCGCTTACGTTGTTTTTCGACACTAAGCTAAATGTCAAGTCCTAATTTTAGCTACAAATCTACCACTTCACAATGTATTTTAAGGACTAAAATACTAACCAACACATCAATTATACACTATTTGATATTACACAACCACACAAGATTAATAAAATAGAGGTTTGGATCTTAGAAGAAGATGGAAGAAATCACTAATCTATAACACTTTGTTTTCTTGAACGATACGAGTGTTCTTCTCTTATACTTGATAGAAGAAGGAAGAAGATGGGATTAGATCACTTTGAAACAAGATTAGAACTAGTAGTGATCAGAGATTTAGAGAGGAGTCAAGAAGGTTTTAGTGAGAGAAAGATATGCTGAAAAATCATGCTATAGAGTTCTGAAAATAAGGGAAATAGTGTAGTTATTTATAGTCAGAAAATGGTAACTTCTCCTGGCGGCGGTCCCGGCGGTCCCAAATATATCTGGGGGCCGTCCTGCCTATCAGGGGGCCGCCCCTAGGTAGACGCTCCCATTTTTTTCTTAGTGGGAAGGTAAACTGTGTATAGAAGCTTCCTTTTGGGAGAAAAACCATATTTGAATTTTTATATTTAAATAAAACATGTCTTATATAAATAAAAATATTTTGTATATTTTTTATTTTGTAAAAATACTTTTGTAGAAATGTAATGGTTAAGAAAAAAAATATTTTCTTGATCACTAATCATGTTTAATGATTTGTTTATGCATACCTTAAGTGATTTACGTTGAAATGGAAATTTACGATTAATAACACGTAAACGTTTATTTTTATTGTAGACGTTTTTACATTTTGTCATCTTCAAAACGTAGAGGAGTTGGAAAAATATAATAACGTTTTTAAGATATTTTGTTTTTTCCAATCCCCCCCTTTGGTGGTGACAAATTATAAACTCAATTTTAGACTAAAATTAAATTTATACAAGTTATTAAATGTGTTATGTCCATTTCTCCCCTTTATATTTTATCCAAAAAAAGGTTGATCATCGAGTAAAGAAGAAAGAAATCGATGAGCTAATACTCCCATTTGATGTATGCTCCCCCTCCGTTTGGGGCACAAAGGGATCATGCTTATGGAAAAAAAATTTTTGCTGACAAACTAAGGTAGAACTACAAGGTGCAAGAAATATTTTCTAACTAGTCGCAATATTATGACAATACTGTCTTAAATGGATTGTAGAAAGAAGTAGCCACTAAATAATTCATGCAATTCACCCATAATGATAATAGAGATCATTCATAATAAAGCAAATTCCTACTTAAATAGGTATGAATATACAAGACTTAAATTTAAAGCATTAACATAAAGAAACATTGCAAACTAAAGCTAGAGCTAGACTAGATGATCCTTGATGTATAGGAAATGCCATGATTTATTTAGATAAATTAAACATATGAGAATGATTAATTTTGATAGGGTGAGAAGGAGGAGGTTGGTGAGGGATTGTTTGGAGAAGAACGAATTTTAGTGGAGGGACCAATGATGATAGACTTAATCCTATTGAGGTCATCTCTCTAACACATTTGGAATAAGTTTGGGTGGCATGCAACAATGACAAAATTTGAGTGGAAGGGTTTTGTGGTGTAGCGTAGCAGGAAGAATTTAAGGTGGAGAAGGAAGGTTTAGAGATTGTAGCATTGATTGCATGTTAAAGGTTAATTTCAATGAGTGTTTGACAAAAAAAAAAAAAAAAAAAAAAAAAAAACTGATGAATGTCATGGAGTACATTCATATTTTGGTTCCGAAGTGGATTTGTGGTGGTGAAGGTGGAGATAGAGAGTTGGTGATGGTTGGAGAGTTTATTGGTGAGCTATTGGGTGAAAGAGAGGAGGTGAAGGAGGTAGAAGATGGCTTTGTCTCCAAGGTTCTTGTATGGCCATATGGTATCTTCTTGAATAGTTTTGAGGAGATTTTCTAGAAGATGACATGAAGATGTGAAGAAGGGTGAAAAAGAAAGGAAGGATAGGTTGGATGAGAAGAGAGTAGAATGTGTGAGTTTATATAGTGGAAGATTTAGCCAAGCTGGTATTGAGTGAGAAGAATCCAAAGATGTTTGGGCAAATCAGGGATAATACTATCTGAGACTAGTTGTAGTGAGGGTAAAGATGCAAAAAAAATAAACATAAAAAGGTTCGTTATCCCTCTTGAAGGTTGTCTCTTAAATATGGGCGGGTTCCTAGATTTATTTGGGCCTCCCCATGTATTCTAGGGGCCATTTTTGGAGATTACAAAATTTAACGAAAATACCCAGTTTTTGTTGTTTTGTGGTAGAAAAGAAGCGATATTGACACTGGGTGTGGCAATCCTATCTTCATCAAGGAATCGACAATCTTTGAATGTGCGTTCTAAGAGTAATTCGAATAACTCTTTACCTAGAACTTTGTTTAGGTGGCTACCTAAAATGCAACCATTAGCTGAACCCGTAGCTAAATGGATTCTTAAAGTTAAGTGTAAAATAGATAAAATTTCTAAGACGCCTAACTCACAGGGATCCATTTTCAAATGGGTACCCAAAGTTTGTTTAATGTCTTAGGTGTTTTATTTATTGTAGATTGTCTAGATTTTTTTTGGATCATCGATTCGGGATGTTCAAAGCATATGACGGGTAATCGTGCTCTTTTGACGAACTATGTGGAAAAGTTTCTTGGAACGGTTCGCTTTGGCAATAATGATTTTGCAATGATTGCTGGCTATGGAGATGTAGTTATTGGATCAATGATGATCAAGAAAGTTTACTATGTCGAAGGTTTAGGACATAACTTATTTAGCGTTGGACAATTTTGTGAAAATGGTCTTGAAGTCGCCTTTCGAAAGTCTTCATGTTTTGTTCGAACCGAAGATGGTGTAGATTTGCTTACCGGTGATCGTTCGTCGAATTTGTATACTATTGCTCTTAACGATATCGCTTCATATTCTTCGGTTATCTTCTAGCAAAGGCTTCTTCTTTGCAATCTTGGTTGTGGCATCAACGTCTTTCTCATCTGAATTTCACCATAATCAATAACCTTGTGAAAAACAATCTTGTTCGAGGTCTTCCTAAGATGAAATTCAAAAAATATCATTTGTGTTCCGCTTGTGAACAAGGGAAGATTCATCAGAAACATCACAAGTCCAAAACAACGTCTGCTTCAAATAAGCGACTTTATCTTCTTCATATGGATTTGTGTGGTCCGATGCACGTCGAAAGTATTAACCGAAAGCGATATGTGTTAGTTGTTATAGATGATTATTCACGGTACACATGGGTATTCTTTCTTCATTCAAAAGATGAAGCTTCTGAAGTGATCATTTCATTCATCAAGAAAACCCAAGCGAATCTTCAACTTCAAGTTCAGTGTGTTCGAACTGATAATGGTATTGAGTTTAAGAACAAAACTCTTGCTAAGTTTTTTGATGAGGTCGGAATTACTCAACAATTTTTTGCTGTAAGAACGCCATAGAAAAATGGTGTCGTAGAAAGGAGGAATCGAACCTTAGTCGAAGCTGCAAGAACTATGCTTACATTTTCAAATTTACCATTATTTCTTTGGGCTGAAGCTATCGCAACAGCTTGCTTTACATAAAATCGTTTGATTATTCACAAACGTTTCGATAAAACTCCTTATGAGCTTATTAACAAGAGAAAACCAAACATCAAGTTCTTTCATGTGTTTGGTTGCAGATGTTATCTACTCAATGATTATGATGATGTTACTTTGTTCATTCATTTTTATTGAAACGTAAAGTGTATACGTTTCGCGATAAATTGTGTTTAGGCACTCCCGGAACCACCAAAACTTTTCTACGCTTCAACAAATACCCACATTTATACCCAATACATAAAAGTTACAAAAGTATATCATAATTATCATACATATGCCGAAATTTTTGTAATACATACAAAGAAATTATGCAAATTGGTTTTGTACATCCTTGACTCATTAAAGCCTAGCTAGGTTATGTTTCCCTTGACCAAGATAGTCTTCCTTAAGACCATGAGGTTGTCTTGGACCACTATTGCATACTTTTGACCCTTTGAACACATATAATACAAGTAACAAAGAAAGAGATAACACACACATGCATAAACACTTACCAAAAATCACAAAATCTCTCCCTTTTGGCTCCCTATATGCTACGGCATCAAACCCCCACCACACAAACCCATATCAATTTTTCAACAACTTATACACTCCTATACACATTATATCTAAGACATTCTAAGATATTTCCAAGCATTGGTTAACCATATTCAAGCTTTAATCAAGAAAAGGGAAGCTAGGGTTTATTTAAGAAAACTAGGGTTTTCTTTGGTGCAAGCTTTGGATTTCTATCTAAACAAGGGTTTAGATTACATTGATCATCATCATCATACATCATAAGGTCATCTAGAACCCTTTGTGTTCTTTCAATATTCATTTTATGCATATAAAAGTTCTATTGTAGCTTGAATCACCATGTAGGATTTTTAACATGCAAATGGAGTTTTTACTTGTAATGATCATTTTGCACACTATTATATATGTTGAGATATTGCTAATATGATGTTAAAAGGGATGAGAAAGTTTTGTACCATATTAAGTTGGTGTAAAAATAATTAACTACAAAAGTAGTAAGGTATAAAAGCAAGGTTAAAAATGGATTCAACAAGGTCACTCAAAGATTCTGTCCAAAATTCGTATATATAACACATTATTTTATGTTTTTATAAAGTAGTATGATTCACGACGATTCCGAAAGGTAAGAAAACTTGTCAAACGGAATTATAACGAAAAAAGTTATGAGCTGAAAACGGAGTATATATGTCGAGGTATAAAAAAAATCCAGCATTTGTTAAGTTATGGTTTTCTTCCGGATTTTTAAGATGCAATTGCGGCACTTTCGAGTCCCGTTTCGGCCTTCGCCCTGAAACTAAAGTCGTTCGGAAGTGTCGTTTACTTCCCCGGAGGTTCTTGAAAGTCCTAAAACGAGTGATAACGGGTCTAAGGCGGGGGCAAAAATTCTGCTTTTTGGAAATTGATACCTGCATCGATCTTATGCGAGTGCATTTTCCGCCCATTTCGGTCGAGTTTCGGGTCTCGGACAGAACTGGAAAGTTGTTCAAAATATCGTTTCGCATAAATTCTCTTTAGAACCCGAGTCATGAAAATGTGATTTAGTGGGTCATTATAGTCGGGTCAGACTTAGAAAGTAACCACAACACTACCAGTAGTAACCACAACACTACCAGGAGGAACCACAACACTACCAGTAGTAACCACAACACTACCAGGAGGAACCACAACACTACCAGGAGGAACCACAACACTACCAGGAGGAACCACAACACTACCAGGAGGAACCACAACACTACCAGGAGGAACCACAACACGTACAGGAGGAACTACAACACTACCAGAGGAACGACAAAAACACTACCAGGAAGGAACCCACACACTACCAGTAGTAACCACAACACTACTAGGAGGAACCACAACACTACCAGTAGTAACCACAACACTACCAGGAGGAACCACAACACTACCAGGAGGAACCACAACACTACCAGGAGGAACGACAACACTACCAGGAGGAACGACAACACTACCAGGAGGAACCACAACACTACCAGTAGTAACCACAACACTACCAGGAGGAACCACAACACTACCAGGAGGAACCACAACACTACCAGGAGGAACCACAACACTACCAGGAGGAACGACAACACTACCAGGAGGAACCACAACACTACCAGGAGGAACCACAACACTACCAGGAGGAACGACAACACTACCAGGAGGAACCACAACACTACCAGGAGGAACCACAACACTACCAGGAGGAACGACAACACTACCAGGAGGAACTACAACACTACCAGGAATAACTAAAATTACATTATTCAGATATTTATAAATGTTTTACAATTATAAAAATGTTTTCACTCAACAATTAGATGGTGATTAGCTAAATAGACTTATGCATGGTAGAGATTATTCAATGTGATTAGTACTTATACGACCCCCACCCAAATTTTTTAAAGGATATTAAATAGGTTGCATTCGACGATTTGCGTGACGCATTATTTGTGATACACTTGGTATTTGCTCACTCAAGGTGAGTTCATAGCCCCACGTTTTACATGCTTTTGTTTTACAAAGTTTTTGGGGTGAAAAACATGCAATGCTTTACAATTGGACACAAGTGGTTAAGTTTCATGTTATGATTACGTGTTGCCTAAGTAGCGATAACCCATATCTAAGCCCATTATCATGAACTGTCAATTACTGGACTGTGAGCGCGAATGTTATGAATAGATCTATTGGGTTTGACAACCCCGTTCGGGTGATTAGCTATCACTAGACAAACGAACGTATACCATGTCGAATATAGGATGTTGCGGGTTAGAACATCACCACGGGCAATGTAGGCCATTAATTTGGTATTCATACACGTCAAGCTTCAGTGTCATGAGCTTAGAGCAACGTAATTACATTTATATGATGTCTGCATCTGTTGCATTATCATACACTTGGGAAATCTTGTGGTCCTACAATATATGATTTATCAAACCTATGAATTCACCAACATTATTGTTGACGTTTTAAAGCAATGTTTTTCAGGGGATCAATAAGCACGAGGTGCGATGGATACATTGGTGGTTTTGATTTGGATGTCATGCATTAAAGATTTTGTCGCATTTCATTTTGTTATCTGTTATGGGCTGAAAATCTTTGTATTTTGATCAAGTGAACAAGTTAAGCTTCGGGCTTATGTAACAATTACTTTGTTAAATCCAATGTATCGTTTTCAAACGACTTTTTGGTCGTTCTATATATATCTTGTGTTATTGATCTGAGAAGTAACACGCCCCGGACCCTTATTCCGCTGCGACCCAATTTGGGGGTGTTACTATAAGGGTATATTGTATATATACAAAGATGAGTTTGCATTCTTTCGCATAACTCTACAATTATTTATATAAGGGTTATTTATATAAATAGGGGAACATTTCCTTAGGCAAGGTAGCATTATAGGCTCGTAGGTCCTAAGCGCTACCTAAACATTAAGCTATCAATTATGATATCTTACCATCATTCATTTATGCTATGAGCGCATATTCATATTTACCATACTGGCCTTATATAATATATTTATATAAGTTAAGTTTTGCTCGTTGCAAGCAGTCATGTTTTCACCATCGACGGTTACCTACACATCTGTCTATATTAATCCAAGCCATGGAGATTCCAGTGAGCTTCTGATGAGGAGCTAGAGGAACCAATGGAGGATCAGCCTCTACCTGCTGATGCCTCATCTACAGCCCTATCACCGAGCTACATTGCTGACTCCGATCCGGAGGAGGATGAGGAGGACCCTGAGGAGGATCCTGCTGACTATCCTGCCGATAGAGGAGACAATTATGATAATGAGTCATCTGATGATGACAACGATGATGATGATGTTGAGAAGGATGAGGAGGAGGAGGAGCACCTAGCTCCGGCCGACCCTTCTGCTGTACCTACAGATGATCCTGTCCCCTCAAGCTGAGAATACAGAGACATTTGAGACAAATGAGTCTGTTTCTACACAATCCACCTCTCCGCACCACATCATCTTATTTCCTGAAACCAAATCCCATGCGGTACGGATGTCTATTTAACACCATACTCTACGATCACCATCTGCTGAGGCATGCATTACCGAGTTTGCTGCTGCACTACCTTCATCGTCACCACCACTAGAGAATGTTAAGTCACTTAAAGATAACATAAGAGTCTAGCATCTAGAATCTTGAGAGGCACCCTGGCCCATAGACAAATAGATTTATCAGTGTAGCTTGTTTTGTATTGTATCCTACTAAACTTGAGTAATACTCAGTTGGTAGCGTTAATAAAAAGCTTGTACTCTTTTACTCATGTAAAACGATGTACTAAGTATTAACCTACGATGTTGGTTATGATCATGCTACTATATGATGGGGATTTATTTATGCCATGGTTGCTATTATCTTATATCTCTGCATAACATGGTCTCACCTTACATATATGTTAGGATCACGGAGTGTCATGATTTTCCTTTGGATGAAACTTCATATACATTTTGTTCTCTGTGATTTTCAGGAAATGATGACAACTGTTAATCAAAGGATGAGTGTTGAGGAAATTGAGCGGGTTGTAGCCCAGCGAGTGGCTAATGCTATCGAGGCTATTGCTATTTATGAGACGAAAACCAACATGGCCCGCAAGTCAATGAGCCAGACCGAACAACAAGAATACAAGGTAGCAGAGAATGCTAGCAACAAGAGAAAGTGGGAAGGTAACCACAATGGAAGCTCAAGCCAACAAAACAAAGGGCATAAGTTACCTAGAGCACACACTACCTGGCCATTCAACAAGAAGGCATATGCTGGAACTCTACCTCTGTGCAACAGGTGCAAGCTGCACCACAATGGGCAATGTACTGTAAAGTTCGGGAATTGCAAGAAGGTTGACCACATGACCCGGGATTGTAGGAATCCTGCTGCTGCTAGGAATCAACGAACTCACGCCTGTTATGAGTGTGGAAGTCTGAGACACTTCAAGAGTGAGTGTCCAATAGTGAAGTTCCAGAAACGTGTGGATAAAAAGATCAGCACTCTTGCTGAACGCCAGACTGAGAACAAGAGGAAGTTGAATAACACTTCCAATAACAATCAGAACCAACAACAGCCGAACAAGAGGCAAAATACTGGCAAAGCTTACACTACAGTGCACGGGGAGAAAAAACATTACGGCGGATCTAAGCTGTTGTGTTCTAAATGCAACTATCACCATGATGGTCCATGTGCTCCCAAATGCCACAAGTGCAACCGAGTTGGCCATCTGGCCCGTGACTGTAGGAGTTCTACAAATGCCAATGCTGTTAACAACCAAAGGGTCACTGGGGCAAGTCAGAAGGCTATTTGCTATGAATGTGGGAATCAAGGGCACTACAGGAGTGATTGCCCGGAGCGAAAGAACCAAAACCATGAAAACCAAACTGGGGTTACTAGAGCACGTGGAGTGGTGCATGCCTTAAGAGGAGGAGAAACCGATCAAGACCCTAACAACATTAAGGATAAGATCGAAGCTTAAAAGAGAAAGTTGTCTTGCTTTGCCTAGTAAACCCTAAGTTGAAATTATCTTAAACTTTATCTCCTTAGGAGTTCTCGTTGTATTTCTCTTAAATTTCAGTTGTACGAATGATTTCAAATTATCTATCAAATTATCGTATTATGAAAATTTCGTCAATATTTACCAAGGTTCCTTATTTGCTCTTACAAACTACTCTTACGAATATCATGAAATTATAACGCTATTTTGACGAAAATGAGCAATGCATCGTAGAGCCACAATTATACCTGCCCTAAAAAATCAACTATGTAAAATTCAGAAGAGATACCATGCCGTGCTGAGAGTAGTCACTCTAAAAACCTCTTGTTAAGGAAATAATTTTCTACTTATATCATGTTTTATGCGCGTATTCATAGAACGTGTTTACATTTGGAAATTGAATTAGTAACCATATCAACTAAGCAGACCTTCACTCCGTCTTACTATAAAGTTGGCATCATCTACACAAATCCTAAGCCGAGAAGCCAAGACACATTACTAGTCGCCCTATGACAATTTCGCTATCGAATTTGCTCGCCATTAGAGAATTTACTAAATCACCCATTCAACATAAACTTAATGCCTGTAGAACTTGGTAGTTTCGATGCTATAATCTGTATGGATTGGTTGGCGAAGTACAAAGCGGTCATTGTGTGTGCCGAGAAGATTGTTCGCATCCCTGGTGGATATGAACACCTTTAATCATACACGGTATGGAAGTAACCAGGCAATGTAGACACGAAAAACAACATTTCTTGCACTAAAACGTAGAAGTACATGGAAAAAGGGGTTTCCTATCTTTTGGCACATGTAACACAAAAAGAAGTTTAAGACAAGTTTGGAGAAGAAAGCGACTTGGACGTACCAAAAGTTCAAGACTTTCCGTACGTATTTCCTGAGACTTGCGGTCCTTCTCCGACCTCGCACCAGTGGAGTTTCAAATTGATTGGTACCAGGTGCTGCACCTGTAGCACGGGCACCTTATCGATTGGCGCCTTCCTAATGAAACTTATCTGAGCCAACAGAATGAGCTACCGACCAAGGCTTTATAAGACCTATGTTTTCCTACCCCTTTGGAGCTCCGGTCTCTGTTTGTCAAAGCCAGACGGATCATTCCTGGATGTGCATCAATTACCAGGACTTGAAAAAAACTAACGTGAAGAACCATATCCACTCCCAAGAATTGATGAATTATTTGATCAGCTCCACGGGTCGAGTGTCTACTCGAAAATAGACCCAACGTCAGGATATCACAATTAAGGATCGAGAAGAAGACATTCCGAGACTGCCTCAGAACTCGTTATGGCCATTACGATTTCAAGTTATGTCCGTTTGGTTGACAAAACGCACCTGCCGTATACATGGACTTAGAATCCGGGGATGCAAACCATATATATCGGATAAATTCGTGATTGTCCCTTTATTGATGACATTTCTGAAATGATACAAAAGAACAAGAAAGAACACGAAGAACATCTTAAGCTAATCTTAGAATTGCTTAAGAAAGAGGAGTTGTATGCCAAGTTTTCCAAATGTGAATTTTGGATTCCTAAAGTACAGTTCCTAGGTCACGTGATCGATAGTGAAGGAATTCATGTGGATCCAGCCAAGATTGAATCTATTAAAGATTGGACATCTCCTAAGTCACCAACGGAGATTCGTCAATTTTTAGGTCTTGCTGGGTATTATCGAAGATTCATTGAAGGGTTTTCAAAGATCGCCAAACCTATGACCAAGCTCACCCAGAAGAAGGTCAAGTTTGAGTGGGGCGATAAACAAGAAGCAGCTTTTCAACTGTTGAAGCAAAAGTTGCATTTTTTTTTGCACCAATCTTGCATTACTTGCAGGCAGCAAAGATTCATCGCCTATGTGACCTTCAAGTAAATGTATGGGCCTGTTGTTGATGCAAAGAGAAAAGGTGATTTCTTATGCATCACGCCAGTTAAAAATTCATGAGAAGAACTATACAACTCATGATTTGGAACTTGGAGCAGTGGTGTTCGCTCTCAAGATCTGGAGACATTATTTATATGGAACTAAGTGTACGGTGTTCACCGATCACAAGAGTTTGCAACACATTTTAGATCAAAAAGAGTTGAACATGAGGCAACGCCGATGGTTAGAGTTGCTAAGTGATTACGATTGCGATATTCGTTATCACCCGGGGAAAGAAAGTCGTTGCTGATGCTATGCGCAGGAAAGAACAGAACCACGTTTAAGAGTTCGAGCCTTAGTTATGACTATTAGCTTGGACCTTCCCAAACAGATCTTAAATGCTCAGACTGAAGCGCGAAAACCAGAGAACATTAAGAGTGAAGACGTTGGGGGAATGTTGATTGAAAACGCTAAATTTCCAGAAGCGATTAGAGAACAAAAGTTGGAACCACGTGCGGATGGAACCCTGTGCCTAAATGGCAGGAGCTGGTTACCTTGTTATGGCGATTTGCGGACTGTGATCATGCACGAATCCCACAAATCAAAATACTCTATTCATCCGGGTTCCGACAAAATGTACCAAGACATGAAGAAGCTATATTGGTGGCCCAACATGAAAGCCGACATAGCCACTTATGTTAGCAATGTTGACCGTGCGAGGTCAAGGCCGAACATCAAAGGCCATCAGGATTGTTGGTACAACCCAAGATACCCGAATGGAAGTGGGACAACATCACTATGGATTTTGTCACGAAGCTTCCTAAGACGTCTCAAGGCTATGACACAATTTGGGTGATCGTTGACCGGCTCACTAAGTCTGCAGATTTTACACCAATTAGAGAGACTGGTCCTTTGGAAAGGGTTGGGTTAACCATTTGCCATTAGTCGAGTTCTCATATAACAATAGCTATCACGCCAGCATCAAGGCTGCACCATTCGAAGCACTTTATGGTCGAAAGTGTCGTTCACCTGTTTGTTGGACTGAAGTTGGAGAAGCTCAAATACTCGGTCCAGAACTAATTCAAGAGACCACTGAGAAAATCATCCAGATCAAGCAAAGGATGCAAGCCGCTCGTGATCGACAGAAGAGTTACGCTGACTTGAAACGTAAACCAATGGAATTCCAAGTCGGGGATAAAGTTATGCTTAAAGTTTCGCCTTGGAAAGGGGTTGTACGTTTTGGCAAACGGGGGAAGTTAAACCCTAGGTATGTTGGACCTTTTAAGGTGATAGAAAGGGTTGGAGAAGTTGCTTACAAGCTCGATCTTCCTGAAGAGTTGAGTAGAGTTCATAATACATTCCATGTGTCTAACCTGAAAAAGTGTCATGCCGACGAACCATTAGCCGTTCCGTTGGATGGACTTCATCTTGATGACAAGCTTCATTTTGTTGAGGAACCATTAGAAATAGTGGGTCGTGAAGTTAAACGGTTGAAGAGAAGCCGAATCCCATTAGTCAAAGTTCGATGGAACTCCAAGAGAGGTCCTGAGTTCACGTGGGAACGTGAAGACCAATTCAAGAAGAAATACCCACACCTCTTCACCAAGACCGCATCGTCGTCAAGTGCTGCATTGTGAGCCTTGAGGACAAGGCTCGTTTAACGGGGGAAGTCTATAACACCCGGTGTTTTCAAGTCATTGACGTCGTCAATAAATCTACTATTTATTTTTAGTGTTGTACGCGGTTGCTTGTGATTTCATGAATTAAGTTTAAATCGCGTACGCCAAATATTAGCGTTCAATGTAAACGGGCATCAAACAATTAAATGTTTACATCAAGCAAGGGTTATATAATTATTTTGAGAATAATTATTAACTTTGTTCATTTTATTTTTATCGGATACGTAAAGTGTATACGTTTCGCGATAAATTGCGTTTAGGCACTCCCGGAACCACCAAAACTTTTCTACGCTTCAACAAATACCCACATTTATACCCAATACATAAAAGTTACAAAAATATATCATAATTATCATACATATGCCGAAATTTTTGTAATATATACAAAGAAATTATGCAAATTGGTTTTGTACATCCTTGACTCATTAAAGCCTAGCTAGGTTATGTTCCCCTTGACCAAGATAGTCTTCCTTAAGACCATGAGGTTGTCTTGGACCACTATTGCATACTTTTGACCCTTTGAACACATATAATGCAAGTAACAAAGAAAGAAATAACATACACATGCATAAACACTTACCAAAAATCACAAAATCTCCCCCTTTTGGCTCTCTATATGCTACGGCATCAAACACCCCACCACACAAACCCATATCAATTTTTCTACAACCCATACACTCCTATACACATCATATCTAAGACATTCTAAGATATTTCCAAGCATTGGTTAACCATATTCAAGCTTTAATCAAGAAAAGGGAAGCTAGGGTTTATTTAAGAAAACTAGGGTTTTCTTTGGTGCAAGCTTTGGATTTCTATCTAAACAAGGGTTTAGATTACATTGATCATCATCATCATACATCATAAGGTCATCTAGAACCCTTTGTGTTCTTTCAATATTCATTTTATGCATATAAAAGTTCTATTGTAGCTTGAATCACCATGTAGGATTTTTCAACAAGCAAGATGGAGTTTTTACTTTAATGATCATTTTTGCACACATATTATATATGTCGAGATATTGCTAATATTGATGTTAAAAGGGATGAGAACTTTTGTACCATATTAATTGTGTAAAAAATAATTAACTACAAAAGTAGTAAGGTATAAAAGCAAGGTTAAAAATGGATTCAACAAGGTCACTCAAAGATTCTGTCCAAAATTCGTATATATAACACATTATTTTATATTTTTATAAAGTAGTATAATTCACGACGATTCCAAAAAGGTAAGAAACTTGTCAAACGGATTTATAACGAAAAAGTTAGAGCGAAAACGAAGTATATATTCGAGGTATAAAAAAATCCAGCATTTGTTAAGTTAGTGGTTTCTGTCAGGATTTTAAGATAGCAATTGCGGCACTTTCGAGTTCGTTTCGGCCTTCGGCCGAAACATGAAAGTCGTTCGGAAGGTCGTTTTACTTCCCCGCGAGGTTCTTTAAGTCTAAAAGCGAGTGATAACGGGTCGTAAGGCGGGGGCAAAAATCTGGCTTTTTGGTAATTGATACACTGCATCAGATCTGATGCGAGTGCTTTTTCGCCCATTTCGGTCGAGTTTCGGGTCTCGGACAGAACTGGAAAGTTGTTCAAAATATCGTTTCGCATAAATTCTCTTTAGAACCCGAGTCATGAAAATGTGATTTAGTGGGTCATTATAGTCGGGTCAGACTTAGAAAGTAACCACAACACTTAAAAATTTAAATTATAACTCACCAGTAGTAACCACAACACTACCAGAGGAACCACAACACTACATAGTAACACAACACTATCAGGAGGAACCACAACACACCAGGAGGAACCACAAACACTACATAGTAACCACAACACTACCAGGAGGAACCACAACACTACCAGGAGGAACCACAACACTACCAGTAGTAACCACAACACTACCAGGAGGAACCACAACACTACCAGGAGGAACCACAACACTACCAGGAGGAACTACAACACTACCAGGAATAACTAAAATTACATTATTCAGATATTTATAAATGTTTTACAATTATAAATATGTTTTCACTCAACAATTAGATGGTGATTAGCTAAATAGACTTATGCATGGTAGAGATTATTCAATGTGATTAGTACTTATACGACCTTAAATTAAATAGGTTGCATTCGACGATTTGCGTGACGCATTATTTGTGATACACTTGGTATTTGCTCACTCAAGGTGAGTTCATAGCCCCACGTTTTACATGCTTTTGTTTTACAAAGTTTTTGGGGTGAAAAACATGCAATGCTTTACAATTGGACACAAGTGGTTAAGTTTCATGTTATGATTACGTGTTGCCTAAGTAGCATAACCCAAACAACGCCCATAATCAAGAACCTGTCAATTACTGGACATGTGAGCGCGAATGTAATGAATAGATCTATTTGGTTTGACAACCCCGTTCGGGTGATTAGCTATCACTAGACAAACGAACGTATACCATGTCGAATATAGGATGTTGCGGGTTAGAACATCACCACGGGCAATGTAGGCCATTAATTTGGTATTCATACACGTCAAGCTTCAGTGTCATGAGCTTAGAGCAACGTAATTACATTTATATGATGTCTGCATCTGTTGCATTATCATACACTTGGGAAATCTTGTGGTCCTACAATATATGATTTATCAAACCTATGAATTCACCAACATTATTGTTGACGTTTTAAAGCAATGTTTTTCAGGGAATCAATAAGCACGAGGTGTGATGGATACATTGGTGGTTTTGATTTGGATGTCATGCATTAAAGATTTTGTTGCATTTCATTTTGTTATCTGTTATGGGCTGAAAATCTTTGTATTTTGATCAAGTGAACAAGTTAAGCTTCGGGCTTATGTAACAATTACTTTGTTAAATCCAATGTATCGTTTTCAAACGACTTTTTGGTCGTTCTATATATATCTTGTGTTATTGATCTGAGAAGTAACACGCCCCGGACCCTTATTCCGTTGCGACCCAATTTGGGGGTGTTACAACAAGAACTATGCTTACATTTGCAAACTTACCATTGTTTCTTTGGGCTGAAGCCATCGCAACAGCTTGCTTTACACAAAATCATTTGCTTATTCACAAACATTTCGATAAAACTCCTTAGGAGCTCATTAACAAGAGAAAACCAAATATCAAGTTCTTTCTTGTGTTCGGATGCAGATGTTATATACTCAATGATTATGATGATGTTGGAAAGCTCAAGGCAAAAGCTAATATTGGAGTGTTTGTTGGATATTCAAAGGAATCTGTTGCATTCAGGATTTACAACAAGCGTACTCGAAAGATATACGAGAGCGTGAATGTGAATTTTGATGAGATTTTAGAAATGGCTTCTAAACAATTCAGTTTAGAACCCGGTTTATCTAATTTAAATGAAATAGGAAAATCTTCAAATCTAACTGTTTCACAAGTTTCAGAGACTTCAAAGAAAGATTTGGAAGATTTATTTCACAATTTTTACGATGAGTATTTTGATGCTTTAAAGATGACGAAATCTCCAACAACGAATGTTGAAACTTCTAATGTCGAAATTCCTTCGCACGAAGAAGAAGTTTTTCATGAGAGTTCTGAATCATTTCAAGAAGAATCTTCTTCATCTTCATTGAATGCTGATGTTCAACAAAGTTTAGAAGAAGTTGAGGTTCCTTCAACAAATACTCAATCGATTTTAAATAACATGGTTCCTAATGTGGCCTCTCTCTCTCTCTCTGAAGCAAGTACGTCACACAATGTGTTTAATGAATGATTGGAAGATGCTTACTTTGATGCAAGTACAACATTTCATGATCCGTCCAATGTTCATACTTTTTATCAACCTTACCCACATGAGAAAAAGTGGACTAAGGATCATCCACTTCATAAAATAATTGGTGATCCGAAGTCAAGTGTTCGTACAAGAGGACAAATAGCAAATTCATGTTTGTTTGCATGTTTGTTAAGTAACATTGAGCTTGCTAACGTAACTGAAGCTTTGAAAGATGCTGATTGGGTCAGTGCAATGTAAGATGAACTTGATCAATTTACAAGATTGAAAGTTTGGAAATTAGTTCCTCGACCTAAAGGAAAGACTATCATCAAATACCAAATGGATCTTCAAGAATAAGAAAGATGAAAAAAATTTGGTTATTCAAAACAAAGAAAGGCTTGTAGTTGTAGGATATTGCCAACAAGAAGGCATTGATTATGATGAGATTGTTGATCCCAATCCTTGATCGATTCCTTAGGTTGTCTAAGGTTAAATTACCTTGGATAAATCCAAAATAACTTGTTGTAGAAACTTTGTATGTATACTAAAGTGTATGCGGAATCTACACCTTAATACCTAAAAGTATTATGAATAAAACAGTAATCGTGAATGAACAAAGATATAACCAAATGCTTCAATATTATTAGATCAATAATACGAGTACTAGGGTTTACAACCTTGAAGCTTTTCTAAATCGACTTGACAACTATGAAGACTCGTAAACTCATAAACTTGTATCTCAACTAATGCCCTAGAGCCTCCTTTTATAGACTAAGGAGTCCTAGTCGGCTTACAATACATTCCTTAGATATCATAATCTTTTCTAAACATAAATGTAATCTCTTAAACAAATACTTTATACATATCTTGTACAAAAATATCTCAATACTTATCTTCACAAGTATTCTTGTTCTCCAAACAATCTTTATCTCTTTAAACCGTCTTTATCCTCTTGACAGTAGTAAGTCTTCTAGCAATTGTAATACGGCAACATAAACTTTTGTACCAGCAGTACTAATAAACATAAGCAGTAGTAACATTAGTACTAGCAGTACTAATATGTACTCACAGTAGTAACATGTACTAGCAGTCTTAACATTACTACTAGCAGCACTAACTACTTAGCTTATATTTCAGTCTTCAACTCTGAGCAGTGTTAACTTCAACTAACAGCAGTAACTTTATACTATCAGTACTAAATTATACTAACAGTAGTAACTAGCAGTGGTAACTTTATACTACCAGTACTAACTACTTAGCATAATTTCCATTATGTACCTGAGCAGTAGTAACTCTAAGAATCCTTGAAGTCTTTTAAGTCCCAACAATCCTCCCCTAAACTTGATGTTCATCTTCTGAATCTTCAAGTTTCTTTGTTAAAAGTCTTCATCACTATCAGGAAGATGCATTCAAACCTTTTATTGACCCTTTTGCTGCTTTACCATAAGCTTGAGTAGTTGGTAGCACATCTCATTCCAATAATCAGTTTGAAGTTTCTTGTTTAGCATATTTGTGATTGTTATTGGTGTGAGGGGATATCTCTTTTCAACTAACATAAAGATGTGGACATTTTCAAACCTTACAAAGTGCACTCCACATGAATCATACAACTTCCAAATAGTCACTGTATATCCTTGTAGATTTCTCCATACATCACTCTTTATGTCTGGTTCAAACATGACTTTTAAATCACCCCACAACACTCTTTCATGTTCATCTTCAGGCCTTATATCACCATGCTTTGTTTTGACCAACTTCTAAAGAGTCTGCAAATATTCTCTGTCAATATCCTAGAGCATCCTGATCATAGAAGAATATCTCTTGGAACTTCCATCTACTCTTATCAACTGATAATGTGTCATTATTCCTTCATTAAAAAGCTTGTATTCAACAATCACTGGTGGTTTGGTAGTAAGTGGTATAGCATCAATTGCTATATCATCATCTTTTACTATCACCAAATGCTTTTTTAGCTCAGCTTCATCATCTACTTCAACTTCTTCATGCTCATCAGTCTCTTTATCATCTTCCATTCTTTGTCTCTTTGAAGATTCTTGTTGTTGCTCTTTCCCTGCTCTTTTCTTACCAAGTATCTTCTTTCTGTTGCCTTTAGCTTTCTCCTCACTACTTTCTGCTTTCTTTGACTTATCAGATTTTAGTTCATCCTCTGTTCCTTTAAAACTTTCTTCTGTTTCCTTTTTGCTTTTTACTACCTCAGAATCTATAAGTATAAAAGTATTTACTCTCCTCATTTCATTATCAAACAACTTTTGGATCTCTTCATAGCTCTTGCTCTTCAACTAATTATGTTTGTATCCACCCATGTTTTTAAGATAGGTAGACAATTATATCCTCTTTGGAGCTTTTTTAGTTGGTGCTTTCTCTTTTCTCTTCAGCTCAAGCATTGCAAAGTATTTCTTTCTTTTGTTCATAGCTCCTACAAACATGTCTTGACCTTGCTTCAATAAGTCAACTCTCCTTGTTCTTCCTTTTTGTAGCCCTCTGACTAACTCACATAGTCTACCTCTATCATAGCTTGTGTATTATCCTATGACTTAATCAAAGCTATGTTGGCTTCTTCTTCCTGTTTCCTTGCAAGCCTTTCTTCTTCTATAAGTTCAGCCTCCAATTGAGCTTGAAGATTTCTTGCCAAATCTTCATCAAGAAAAACTTGATCTTTTCTTTTCAGAGGAACTTCAGGCTCAATCATGATTGCTTTGCCTTTGTCTTTAATCATTAAAGGTTGTGATTCTTGTAGAGTTCTGAATTCACTTGGCTCCTGTACTACAACCCCTCTAGCCTTGGGTCTTGTAGTTGTTGTTGTTGTTGTTGTAGCAGCAGTAGTAACAACTTTAGGTTTAGATGCTTTGATTTGAATAACTGTCTGAGCCAAAGTTATTTATTTAATAGTTGTAGGAGCAACACTATCTTCAACACTATATACCTACCTCTTTTTGCCTTTGCACTCAGCTCCTATTTTCTCACCAACTAGCGATCCACATTTACTCATCACCATGAAGTTCAATGTTAATCAAACTTTTCTGGTCATCTGACCTCCCCTGGGTATCATTAAACTAAAGAACATCAGCATCCTTATCAATGAATTCATATTCCTCCTTGTTTGGATACATCTCATGAACACCCAAACTATCTTTAAATTCAGAGGATCAAAACTCTTTTATACATACCAACTTTCCTTAGTCTTTTTAATCCTGTAGTTCTTGATTTCTTTTTCCTTTCCAACACCTGGACCCTCTTCTTTAAATCAGCAATCTCCTTTACTTGAGCATCCTTTGCCTTCTCTAAATCAAGAACCTGTTTTTGTAAATTAGTACATAAAATCATCAATTCAGATAGTTGCATGCTATCCTCACCACTAAGAGGTGGATCATTAGAAGGTGTAGGAACACTGTCATCTTGTTGTGGCTCCTCCTGAGTAACTGCAATGTCCTTCCTCTGTTTCCTCCTGGATTGTTTCTTCTGAGATCTAGAGGATGATGGTTGTATAGTAATGGGTGTCTGGTTAGAATCAGTAGGAATGCCTGAATCTACACCCTCTTCTTGATTAGCTTGAACCATCATTGTTTCAAACAAAGGTGTTATTCTTCCAGAAAAATCCTTTCCTTCTCTCTTCATATTGGCAAAGATTTTCTTTGTGTGTGAAGGGTTAACATAAATCTTCTTGTGATGTGACATATCCCCAAGCTGTTGATTAATGAAAACTTGTAGAAATCATGGATACATAAAAAACTTAACCCCTCCATCTAGGTGTTTCACCATAGCATCAAAAATGTACTTAGACATATTAAATCTTTGGTTTGTAGCCAAACATATGATTAAAGAAGCCATTGTACTACTGGATTCATTCCATGCAGTGCATTTGGCACTAAGGCATTAGGTAATGGTATGCATTAAGAACTTCCATTGTGGAGAAAAGAAAGCTTTATAAAATGTAAGCTTTTGAGAAGGTTTTTCATACCTCATCTGTGCCAGTTCTTCAAAAATTGTAGCAGTTGGCAAACAATCAGCACCTCCTGCATCTTCCAAGTGAAGATCACTTCTAATGCTTGACTCTGTGATGATCACCTTCTTCTTATCAATTAGGGCTTGTAACTGACGTTCACCATTAACAGTGGTTGCCTTTACCATTGCCCAAAACTGTTGAATGTAAGATGTGTAGATGATAGGATTGACAGTCAATGCATAACTAATATGATTAGCATTCAGAAAATCAATAATCTCATGAAACCCATCACTTTCAGCGGGTTTTTCCAAGAATGCAACCATGTTTTGAGTATCAGCAAAAGTTAGGGTTGACATTTTGTTGTGTTATGATGATCAAAGATGAAATTGAGTTAGGGTTTATAGTTAGAGAGTGTTTGAATGATTGAAATCGAATAAAGATTCGAATGAAACCCTTAATTGAAGTATTTATAGAATCACCCTCAGCAGCATTAACTTGAACTGGCAGCACTAAATTAGGCCTAGCATCATTAACTTAAACTGATAGCACAAAGTTATGCCTAACAGTAGTAAGTAACCCAATAACCTAAGACTAACAGCATTAAGTTTTAAGTTACTAGTACTAACTTCAATTTCATTCCAAAAAGGACTTCTATCATCAATTGATTCTTCTCACAAGTTCTCTTTCTGTTTTTATGCCCACAATATCTCTCAATTTATTTTGCTCACATAATCACTCATTTATGTTTTTATTCACATATTTGACAATTTTATACACAGTTCCATCAATTCCAATAGTTTCATACTATCCTCCCCACTTTTAAGTATGTAACCTCTTAAGAGAGGTGGATTATTGGACTGTTTATATGTAGTCTTAAACCTAGTTTGAGAATCCACATCCCCTAATATGGTATCTTGGCACCTGGGACCACTACATGAACCAATTCCCTAAGGACTTGATCCATTAAGTGTTGCCATGGATTGGGTCTTATTTTATGTTACCACTGTCCTGCTCTGCTTCTAAGCTAGAAGCAGTAGTGGAAGCCCTTTCCATTCTGTCACCCAACTCCTTATGGACAGCCTCATCACCAACCTTTATAGGGGGACCACTAGACTGAGGTATCTTGGTGTCCCGACCTCTTTTGACATGCCTAGATGTTTTTGATTCATTGTAACACACTTTTGATATTACATATCCTTCCATTCATGTTTTGAATATTGACATAAGTATCCTTGGTATGTGTTTAATTACACACACCTTTTACCTTTAAAAACAAGTTAAAATAACCAAAAACGGACTTAAAATGCCAACCCCTCAAACAATGCTTTAAGGGATAAGAATTTGCTCAACAGTTGTAACTTTGGCGCCCAACAGTACTAACTTTTGCCTGGCAGTAGTAATTTTCTGCCTAGCAGTAGTAAGAGATATATAACAGTATTAACTCTGTCTTTAATAATTATACAACAACATGCCTCTATTCATCACAAGCACACTAGAAAAGACTAGATAGACATGTGAGAATTCATAAGGATCTATATTTATGCATAACCCATGAATAAAAGTTAAAAACTGTTATCCAAGAATATTAACTTTACCTCAACCAATTCTTTAAAGGTGAAGCATTCTACATCAGGTATTCAATATGCTCAACCTGCAGGTGTTAGTCCAAAGCCAAAAATACACAATCCAAAGTATTTTCTTCTTGATAGCATTAAGTATGACCAACAGTTTTAACAAGCAGTCTTAAGTATAACTTGCAGTTTTAATTATACTTAGCAGTACTAATTGACAAGACTAACAGTACTAATCCTTTACAAAACTTTTACAAAAACATAAAGAGATATAGACATTAAGGATTAAGCATTCCAATACTTGAGACCAAGTACTGAAACCTTCCAGCATCAAAACCTTTTGTAAGAAGATCTGCAACATTATAATCAGTATGAATTTTAACCATTTGTATTAACTTTTTAGCATTGCAATCTCTTATAAAATGATGCCTAATCTCTATATGTTTTGTTTTAGAATGTTGAACAGGATTTTCAATAATGCAGATAGTACTGTTATTGTCAATATTAATGACAGTATTCATGAAATTGTACCCATAATCCAGCAATTGATTTTGAATCCAGAGTACTTGTCCACAGCCCTGCTACTAGCAGCACAAGCAAGCCACATATTCAACGTCATTATAGAAGTGGCATCCACAGGTTTGCTTCTTAACACTCCCAAATATCAGCTTTTACCCAAAAACTGACAACCTCCAGTTGTAAGACTTCCTATCTTTGAGTTGCTCCAGCATAGTCACTATCATATACGCATCCAGTTCAAATGGATAATCCCTATAATACCAATTCCTAAAGTTGTTTGCCTTCCAAAAATCTAAAAATTCTCTTTACGAACTAAAGATGTGATGTCTTTGGAGTAACTTGAAATCTGGCACATGCACATACTGCAAACATAATATCTGGCCTAGATGTTGTGAGATACATCAAAGACCTAATCATAGATCTATAGAGATGCACATCAACATCATCAGCATCTCCATCTTTGAATAAGGGCTTTTGCAGATCAACTGGAGTTGAAACAGACTTCACATCAGTGTAGTTGAATTTCTTTAAAATCTCAGCTACATATTTATCCTGACTGATAAATATTCCATCTTCCTTCTGTTGTACTTGTAATCCTAGAAAGAAAGTAAGTTCTAACCATAGACTCATCTGAAACTTAACCTCTGGCTTCTCAAATCAGTACACAGATCCTGTTTGTAAGCTCGGCCTAGAAAATGTCATCAACATAAACCTGTACAAGTAAAATATCTCCTTTTTGCTTCTTGATAAATAATGTCTGATCTATCTTACCTCTTTTAAACCTATTGCCTAACAGATAGTTAGCCAAAGCTTCATACCATGCTCTTGGTGCTTGATGCAAACCATAAGTGCCATGACCACCCATTGTAACTTTGTCTGGATGGTCAGGATCTTTAAATCTGGTGTTTATAACATAAAACTGTATTACCCCTTAATAGTTCCATATAAGAAAGCACTCTTCACGTCCATTTGATAAACTAGAAAACCCATAAAAGAAGCATAGGCTAAAAACAATCTTATTGCCTTAATTCTTGCCACAAGAGCAAAAACTTCTTCATAATCAATACCTTCTTCTTGTCTATGACCCTGTGCAACCAACCTTTCTTTATTCCTAATCACAATCCCCCTTTCATCTTTCTTGTTTCTGAATACCCATTTTGTTCCAATGGCCCTCTTTCCAATAGGCAAATCCACAAGTATCCAAACCTGTTGGAGTTTGAATTGCAAAAGTTCTTTCTACATTGCTTCCACCCAAGATGAATCAGATAGAGCTTTAGCAATGCTCGTGGGTTCAATTTGTGATAGGAAATAAGCATATAAACAAGTATTTAGGGTATCATGTATTTTCTGTTCATATTCTGCACTGAGAAACCGTTGTTTAGAAGTAGGTTTTGTCATTCTTCTTGTTTGAACAAATGTCTTCACATCACCAATCATATTTTCAATTGGATGATCCTTATGAATTCTTGTATTGGGAGTGGTTGGAACTGTATAAGAATTTGTGATGTTCCCCAAATCAACTTCAGGTTCATCTTCATCACGGAAGAACTCAACATGAGTGGCTTCAAGTGTAGAACTAGCTCCTATTGTGAACATGTCTTTAGGGCTTTCTTGATCATTTGAACTAGCTGTATTAACTGATGGATTAATAGTATTA